>PVJL010003104.1:0-168792 GCA_004026885.1 Lyroderma lyra
AAAAGTAAAAATCCAACCTGAACCCATTAACAAGAAAAGGCTATTTTTGGAGCTATCCCAGAACTAATAACACAATAAACAGTGGGATTCCATTGTGTCCTCTGGGGACCAAGCTCTTGACCACTAAATTGGGGAAGAGGAATGGTAATTGGTAATGCACTTAGGTACATCGAAAAACACTAAAAGAAAACCCCTGATCTTTACCACCTATGGGAATAGCTCGGTGAATAAATTATTTACTACAAATGAGTTGCAATTCATCTAAGTGGATTTGGAAAATAATCCACTTTGGAGAATTAGATGGAGATAACAGGTCTGGTAAAGTCCTAAAACCAGTTATCTTTTTAAAATTTTAAGCATGAAATAGTTCATGATTGGCAGTCTACATCCTAGACCAACATAATATATTGAAGCCTTGATGTGAGAGAAATTGCCCATCTCCTTGGGACTCCCAGGCAAGGAGCCCAGGAAGGAAGAAATAACTAAGGATTCCCAAAGATCCTGAGAATTGCTATTTATTACAACTTGTGTGCAATTGAGAAAGAATTTTCTATTTACCCTGCCCCACCGTAAAATGCTGAGCTAGTGTGTCAAAAAGACAAATGTACATTTAGAAAAATATATTACCTCTGTGTAAGAAATTTGACCTAAACTACTGGAGAAAATGGACACCTAGTCAGATGCAGAGTGGCAAATAAAGAAAGTATAACAGAAATCAACTGCAGTTATTTTTTCTATGGATCATTCCACAGGACTACATGAATTACTTTTTGTGTCAGGAGGGCCTGAGATGAAATTTCGGCTCTGTCATTTACTAGCTGGGCAACATTGGGTTTCTTTATTGACCAAGTAGAGACAGTTAGGATTAAATAAGATAATAAGTATGAAGAACCCTAAATAAATAAATGTATTCCTTTGTCAGTTAAACACAAAATGTAAGTTTGCACAAGGCATCGACAGGTGAACTATAATCTATGTGACAGACCAGATTTCTTTGGCTGGGCTCAGAGAGGTTTCCATTAGAATTCTGAGGAGCCAGGTGGCAGCATCAATAGACAAAACTCAGCATTCAACAGCAGCAGCAAGAAATGAATGGGAAGAAGTTCATGAATCTCTACAGCAGCTCCTTAGAAGCTAGTAGCCAGTACTGGGCTTTCTGCAAAACCTTTCAACACCAAAAAGAGGAGGGGAAGGTTCTTGTAAAGATATGCAAGCCATAATTGGTACACATTGCAAAGTGGCTTTTGCACTTTAAAACTGGAAAAGAAATGAACGAGCTCTCTCTCTGAGATGCTAATTCTCTCAGTGGGAAGAAGCCATGGAGCACTGAAGTTTATTCAAAGGAATCACATCTTTGTTTATTCATTAGTTTGTTCAGAAAGTATTCCCTGTGTATCTACTTTATCCAGGCCCTAGACTGAGTCTGGGATATAAAAAGACCAATCAGGCCGAGCCCTAGCCTGAATAGCTCTTAACCTACAAAATATGTTTAAAAAGTAATTAAGATCCTGTGTGATGCACACTCTAATAAAGGTTTGAATAAACAATCATCAGAGCCCAGAGGAGGAAGCCACAAAGCTGGCCATTAGAGTGGGATGTGATATAGAAGCAATAACCAGAGAATTTATTCTAAATTCACTTTTCAGACAATATCCAGTCTACCCCCCACATCCAATCAGTCAGCCAATCCTGCTGATTCCCACCCTGCCCTTTCCCACCTCCAGTTCTATCACTACATGTTGCCTAAATCACTGCAACAGACTGACAAGTACAGCTCCGGCCTTGCCCTACATCCTGGCCCCCACTGTGGCCAGAATGACTTTTAAGAAATACGAATCGGTTCTTGTTGCATCTTTCTTAAACCCCTCAACAACTTCCCATTGCCATTAGCATCCAAAAGCCCCCTAATTCTGCCTCTCTCTGTTCTCACCACTCTCCATGTACCATCCTGGGTTCCAGACTAAATGTTCCTCTGCTCTCTTGTACCTCTGGGTCTTCAGAGAGGATGTTCTCAGCTCTTGCATTGCAAGTCTCCTCCCCCACCACTACTTTCACTGACTCCATCTCACCCTAGGATATCAGCTTATATCACCTCTAGCACCCACACTTCCCCAGTGAAGTATTTGTCATCCCCCAGTCACAGAGGTCCCAATCTCCCAGAAACCCACTCTAAGGGCATCTTTCCTGCTCATTCCAGAAACTAGCCTTCTCCTTCCTCACTACCCACTGACACAGTCCTGAGCCATATGAGGGGGGAACCCCAAAAGACCCCAGAATTTATTTATAAAAAGTTGTGCATTTATTCTTACATGTTTAATCTGCAGTTATTTTCAAAGTACTCGGCGTTTGATGCACTACACCTTTCAAGATGCTTTTTCCACTGCTCAAAACAGTCTGTGAACTCATCAAATTTGATATCTTTTAGTGCTTCTGCCCTGTTTTGTGTCACCTCTTTCACAATGGCAAAATGTTTCCCTTTGAGGACTTTTTTCATTCAGGGAAACAAACAAACAAAAAAGTCTCTCAGGGAGAAATTGGGTGAATAGGGAGGGTGGGGCACAGGGGTCCTACTGTTTTTTTGGTCAAAACTGATGAACACTCAGGATGGTGTAGGCAGGTGCACTGTCATGCCACACACTGTTCTTGTAAATCACCCATCATGAAATGAGTCCCCAAAAGAAATTCACTGAAGCCAAACACAACCTCTCCCAACAATGCCCACTGGAACACTGGGCAGATGGTTCCTAGAACATTCACCAGAAGGAAAGCCTGTCCTACGAGGGGCCCACCTTCCAGGAGATAATTCTAGGGGGTTTTGGGGTCCTCCCATGTATACTACAGGGCATAATTATGTCTAATTGAGCATCTACTATATTCAGACTTAACATGTATTAAGTCCTATTTGATCTTAAATCTTGCCTTGGACCATTTTGCACACTTGAATTCTTACAGTAATCCTTTGAAGAGACTAAGGTCAGTACTCACTAGCACACTAACTTTACAAAGAAGTACAAAGTGATAGTTTCCTGCTGTAGTTTACAGAATGGTAGAACCAGGATTTCTAAGCCAGGTGCCCCAAACCTAAGGCAGATATTTTCACTATTCTTATTTTTCCCTAATTATTTTGAGTGTGTAATTCTTGTTTACCCAGACAAGCTTCACCAAGAATCAGAAGCTATAGCAGGCCCCATACCAGTCATAATAGCAGGGACATAATCAACAGCTTCCTGAGTTAAAGCCTTTTCAGTACCGTCTAGATATTCGGCATCTTGGAGACGATCAAGAGTTATTATGTCTTAAATATCCAAAACAGTTTAAATCTACTAAATTTCCATTTAAAGCTCTAAAACTTGGACTCGTCCCTGAAAAGTGAGCAGGGACTTTATTTCCTTCCTTTTTTTTTTCTCTTCTTTCTTTTCATTACATAAAAATGCTAAGTACTGTACATAACATAATATATGCATGATGTCTTTCATAAAAATGCTAAATACTGTACATAACATATACATAATGTCTTTCATAAAAATGCTAAATACTGTACATAGGATATATACAATGTCTTTCAAGGAGATCCTTTAAAGTCCTAACATACTGTGCAGTGGGCCAAAAGATGTCTCCATGTGACATTTTAAGGTCCAACTGAAAAATAACCTAAGGCCATCCTCACAGGTTTGGCCTCTGGGCACCATTCAGCCCCTCTGACAGATATGCCCAAGAGCAGAATAAGAAAGATTCTCCTAAGAAAATGCAGCTCTCGGCTCTCAGAGGGAAGTAATAGTCAAGAATCAGACATAGTGTGTCTGCAAGGATTTGGAGAAAGGCACCAAGCAAGGCCAGAGAACCTTATCTTGAGGATTTCGATGACGATTTATCTCAGTACCCACCATAAGCAAGCCTGAGAACTCATGAAGACACGAAATTTTTTAAGCAGTCCTGCTTTCAGCATCATCCCAATCAATGTTGCCTCCGTGTGGCCATGAGCATGACTTTCCTGATGTATGAATCGGAAAGTGTCAAACCCTCCACAAGATACTCTGTGGCCTACAGCAGTCATTTTGGTTTTTGATCATGCATCTGTGCTGAAGGCAATTTGAGGTGTATATCTCCTATATGAAAATATTTATTTAGTAAAATACACCCATGGACGATTATACTAATGTATCAGGTATACTATAAAACTTACACCGAAATAAAAAGAATGAGATGTAAATAAACATAAGTGAAAGTTCTATCATAATAGGTTTTTCCACATCCCAATGGACCCAATTTTCTACCTGTCATGATCCCTGAATTCTGTAAGTGTATACATTGGCCTACAGGATAAAACTGAAATTCTTTAGCACACTTATAATGCTCTTCACCAAATGACCATCAGTCATACATTCTCCTCTCCTATCAAACTTACATTCCAGCCATGCTAAACTTTACACTTTGTACTTTCATATATGCAGACCCCTCTTGCTGAGAATGGCCTACTCTCACACCTCCTCCCAAAGAATGTCTCGTTCTCAATGACTCAGCTCAAATGTCTGGGCAGCCTTGCAGACTCCCACTGGCAGAATGCATTGCTCCAAGAATACCCATAAGACACCCTAGGATGGGACAAATCTTATTGTATTTTCATTATCTGATTACAAGGCTCTCTTCTCCTTTATACTGTGAGCTTCTTGAGAATATGACTTAATCACATTGAATTCTTAGAAACCAAAATAGGACCCAGCTATAAGAGGTGCTCAGTTAATGTTTGCTGAAATAATGAGACAAGACTCTAGGTCTGACTCTTCTTTCTGCTCTTGGTAGAGCCACTGTGTACAACCTTGCAGACTTTATACTACATAATTCCAGCAGGTACCTTCTGTCTAAATTACCATATATAGCACTACCTCCATAAATTCCATAATGACTAGCAGAGGGCTCAAGAGAATAGTGGCTCAATATATATGTTAGTACCTGTGTTAGTCAGGGTTCTCCAGAGAAACAGAACCAATAGGAAATAAATACACACACACACACACACACACACACACACACATAAATATATGAAGATTTATTATAAGTACTGGTTCACACCTTTATGGAGGCTGAGAAGTCCCAAAATCTGCCATCTACAAGCTGGAGAACCAGGAAAGCAGATGTAGCATACTACTCCTAAGAACCAGCAGGCTGCTGGCGTAAGGCCTAGAGTCTAAAAGGCCAAGAACCAGGAACTCCAAAGTCCCAGGGCAGAATAAAATAAACATCCCAAGTCAAGACAAGAAAGAAGGAATTTACCCTTCCGTTTATTTTTTTTGTTCTAGTCAGGCCTTCAGCAGACTGAATGACACCCATCCACGTTGGGAAGGGTGGGTCTCTGCTCAGTCTACTGAATCAAACACTGATCTCCTCCAGAAACACCCTCACAGACACACTCAGAAATAACATTTTACCAGCTATCTGCACATCCCTTAGTACAATAAAAAAATCAACCATCACAGACACATACCCTGTGTGTGTGTATGTGTGTGTGTGTGTGTGTGTGTGTACGTGCGTGCGCACATCTCAACCCTGAATAACTGAAGGCCAAGTTCTAGTCCAAGCATTGCTAATGATGACATTTATTGTTATGAGAATGATGGGTAACTATATAATTATATAATGTATATAATTATCATTGTCATCATAAATAATGGTACATTACAGAACTACATGGCTTCAGTTTTTACAAAATGCTTTCACATTCAATATCTTATTTAACCTTTACAACCAACTGGTACTATTTAAGCCTTGTTTAAAAGTCCTGATTGGACTATGAGTAAATCAAGGCACATGAATCAGGTGACTTTCCAAGGTCACCGGCTTGTAAGTGGTGAAGCCAGGATCAATAAAGATTTCCTTATCCTTCGCTCACTGTTCCTTCACTACATCACTGTCCTGGGAGTTGTCAAAAAAAATATGAAGACAGGGGGAAATGCTAGAAAACAGGAATACGTGAGGATAGGTGGCTACCAAGGAAAATTCCCAAACAGGGACAATCTGTTTAGACCTACTGCCTAAGGGCTCTCTCTTCCACATTCACATTGCTTTAATTTTTCACTTTCTTTTGCTATGCTACTTGAAATTTAACAGTTTGAGGATTTTCTTAATTAATAAGCATTCTCTTTTAAGAATGCATTTACCTCTGAGAACATTGTTTGAATATCAATCATGTACAAATGTGTGTAAGCTTATTTCATGAATTGCTTTCCTCCTAGCATAAAACTCAAGACTGCAGCACTTGAAATGCAGGCTGTGAATTCTGTTTGGAAAAAGAGATGGGGTCACTTAGGGAAATGGGATTACACCAGGAATAGAACAAATCCCGAAGAGGCGGCACAGTAGGGGCCACAGGGATGCCTGGAGAAAATGCAAACAAGAAAGTTTCATTACATCCTATCTATTACAGTGTCCAAGTGAGCAAGTTTTCATACAATCAATTGAAGCTCATCCAGTAGGACACAGGAAATAAAAAGTATAAAATTCACGGGAGAGATTCTTTTCATTTATTAACTGCGTCAAGACTGGAAAACTATTCACCAAAATAGATTCTTTTTCCTCCTGCGCTCAAAGCTAGACAACATTTACTAGCCTCTCTTAAAGTTAGGGATAGCCATGACTAAGTTCTGGCTGGTGACCAGCCCTGGCTCATGAAACCCTCCCATCCATCACCTTCTTCTACTCCCTTTCACTTTCCCTGGCAACCTTGGAAGCCATATAATGCACATGGTGGCGTCAAAGAGAGAAGGAGCCTGGGCCCCTGCATCACAGCTTTGAGGAAAGCCACCTGCTAACCAGGAACATCCATCTGAAAGTCCCTGGAAAGAAAAACCAACACTTCTATGGTGTAAGGCCCCAGAAAATGTGCCCTTTTCTGTAAGCAGCTGACCAAAACAAAATTTTTAATTGTTTTTGAGCTATAACATCACATTAGTTTCAGGTGTATGACATAATGATTTCGTATTTGTATACACTGTGAAACGATCACCACAATAAGTGTCGTTAACATCCATCACCACATATAGTTACAAAAAATATTTTTTCTTATGATGACAACACTTAAGATCTACTCTCTTAGCAACTTTCAGATATGCAATACGATATTAATAACTATAGTCACCAGGCTGTATATTACATCCCCATGACTTACTTATTTTAAAACTAGACGATTATACATTTTGATCAGCTTATCCTATTTCACCCAACCCACCCACTCTGGCAACCACCAACCTGTTCTTGTCGTATGAGCTTGGTTTTGCTTTTTAGATTCCACATGTAAGTGAGATGATACAGTATTTGTATTTCTCTGACTTATTTCACTTAGCATAATGCCCTCAAGGTCTATCCATGTTGTTGCATATGACAAGATTTCAATTGTTTATGGCTAAATAGAAGTATTCCATTGTAGTATACACTACATCTTCCTTATCTATTCATCTACTGATGGACATTTAGGTTGTTTCCGTGTCTTGGCTATTCTAAGTAATGCTGCAATGAACATGGGAGTGCATGTATCTTTTCTAATTAGTGTTTTCATTGTCTTTGGATAAATACCCAGAAGTAGAATTTCTGGGTCATAAGGTAGTTGTATTTTTCATTTTTTGAGAAAATTCCATCCTGTTTTCCATAGTGGCTGCACCAATTTACATTCCCACCCACAGTGCACAAGGGTTTTTCTCCATATCCTCATCAACACTTGTTACTTCTTGTGCTTTTGGTAATAGCCATTCCAACAGGTGGGAGGTGACATGGCATCGTGGTTTTCATCCGTATTTCCCTGATTATTAGTGATATTGAGAATCTTTTCATATGTCTATTGGCCAACTGTCTATCTTTTCTGAGAAAACCTCTATTCAAACCTCTGTTCATTTCATTGGATCATTTAGATTTTTTGCTATTGAATGATCAAAACAATTTTTAAAAAATGATCTCCTTTCTCACCAAAGTTAAGGGAGTGTTATAATTTCTTTTGCTATATGGTGAAGAAAGTCAAACTATAATACTGTAGAAACCAATGACAGTATAAATTTACATGGAATCAAGTGAGAAGGCAGCATTTCAGCATTCCATGGACTGGGAAGATGCTTTTGCAAAGTCATCTTGAAAATAACAAAGTAGAGCCAGAGAAAACCCAGGCCCAAGAAGAAAGCTCATCTATGTGTGCTGCTCGGAGGTATGTGACAGGAGGGTTATTAGAAGCAAAGTAAGGGCTAGAGATTTCTGCCTTGGAAAGCTGGGAGCTGATGTGGGGTGGGGGACTGACAGCTACCTAGGTATCAGAAGATCTCTCCGATAGTCATGTGGGCTAAATACATTTTTTTAGAGAGGACACCATGAGGTATTCTTAAGCATTCTGAATCCCAGGAAATAAATGGGAGCAGGAACTTACAGTTGAGGTTTTACTAACATGAAAAATCAAAACAAGCTTTCGATCCCTTGTGCTGTCCAAAGCAAGACTGCAGGATACTAAAGCCCAGATTTGAGTATATGAGGGGGAACCAAAAAAATAAATAAATACAAAATTCATTTATGAAAAATTGGGTACTTATTCTTACATGTTTAAACTTCAGTCACCTTCAAAGTACTCTTTGTTTGATGCAATACACCTATCGAGACGCTCTGTCCACTGCTCAAAACAGTTCTTGAACTCGTGAACTTTGATGTCTCTTAAGGCTTCTGCCATTTTTTGTTTCACCTCTTCCACCTATGCAAAACATTTCCCTCCAAGGACTTTTTTCATCCAGGGGAACAAGAAAAAAGTTGCCTGGGGTGAGATCGGGTGAACAGAAAGGACGGGGCACAAGGGTCATGCCGGTTTGGGTCAAAAACTGCTGATCACTCAGCGCGGTGTGGGCAGATGCGTTGTCATGCTTCACATTGCTCGTGTCAATTATTCAGCATGAAATGGGCAAATGTGTTGAGTCTCCAAAAAAAATTCACTGAAGCTGAACGCAGCGTCTTATAATGCCAGCTGGTGCACTGATGCACATGGGTTCCTAGAACACTCACCTAGCAGGGGAAGCCTGGATTAAAAGAGGCCCACCCTCCAGAAGATAATTCCTGTTTTTCGGGGATCACCCCTCATAAAGAGGATTACATCAGTCATGAGGCTCAGGCATTTTGTAAAAATTCAAAACAGCAAGTTACCTAATTAATCCCTGGATGATTACAAGTATAATTGAGTATAGTAGCCATTTTCCCATGCACTCTCCTAATCAGGAATTTACACATCTTGTTTCTATGGAGGTACACTCATGCTAGTCTTTGCATTCAATAAATATCTACCCCTTAGCTATTCCGAATATGCTGTTTGAACTCTGACCTCTCTGCCACTTTGCCAGCCTCTTACTGGAAGTGTGAGACCCTTTGATATCACCTCCAGTCACGTGACAGAAATTAGAAATAACCTTGCTAATCAGTTGCTGCATTGCAGACATTTCAATAGTTTTATCACATGAAATTATTAGATTTGTGCCAATACAGATGATTTTGTTCCATAACACAGCTCTTTAAATATAGCTTCACTCATGTTTTACCATGGAAGGAATTACTCCATCACTATCAATTATGTTTGGTATAGCTCCACTTGTGGTTCTCTAAGGAAGCAATGACTTCATCCTTATAAATTATTAAGCTTGGTACCCCACTGCCAACAATATGCCCATGGCAGGGCTGACAGAACATGGGCCTTCCATCTAAGAACAATTTCCCCTGTTGCCTGCCAATTGTCACGGAAGATGCAGATGTGGAAAACCCACTTTTCTCAGAGTACTTGCTTCATCGAGTACACGTTCTTCCAATTCTAAGAAAGATGCTTATATAAAACACTAATGATGGAAGTTGATGAAGATAATGATGATGATGATAACTGTGTAATTCAATAAAAATTTGGTAAAAACCAGACAATTTGCTAAGTTTTTTACATGCTTTGTCTCATTATCATCTTAATTGAGAAATCCAATTTCCTATGTTGGAATTGGCCATAACAAAGCACTAAATGACAGACTGTGGTCAGCAAAAAAAAATCTATTGCCTGGCACCAGGGCCACAGCAGACTATTAATGATTCATACAATTTGTACTATTTCTAGTAACACTCAATGCTTGCTCTCTAAAAATCTACTTTCAGTCACTGAGCAAAAGGTATTTTTCTGAAACCACAAGATCTGGATCAATTAATTCAGCAGGTATACCAACAGGCTTAGGCTGTTATGTGACAGTAACAGATAATCCCTGCTGCAAAACTTCAGTGACTTACACAATTATCTCTCACTCATGCCACATGTCCACCACCTGTCAGTTATCACCCTGCTCCACGTCATCTTCCTTCCGGGACCCCAGCCCTGCCCTAGAACACTGCCAGTTTTATGTTAGAAAAGAGAACGAGGTGAACTCTGTAAAAGAGCTTAGAGCTAATCCGAAATGGTATATTTTATATGCACTCATATTTCATTGGATCCGGAGGACAACACAACATTGGAGCAGGGTAGGGGGTGGGGAGGTAGGGCACAGCACGGGTCAGGGCATAAAGCGCTGGAGTAGCAATAGTTGAATATTATCTTTACTTCATTTCTCTGAGTCTTAATGTCCACACTTGTAAAATGGCATTAATGGGGTCAATGTTATCATTTCCCTCAGAGATTTATTACAAGGCTCAAAGAGTATACTCTACATAAAAGGAGTTTGAAAACTTCAGAGACCTCTGTAAGCAGAAGGTACTACCATTAAATATTCCTGGTAGTATTTTCCAGGCCTGGTAGATTACATGATACATGACAGCACAATGTCATCCTTCTAAATAACTTTTTACTACAGGAAGAAAAAGTTGGCGACTCTATTTATGTAGACTCCACACTAAGGAAGTAAGATCATGAGTAGACCCTCAATTGCTATATTTTCCTCAGACACTACCTGCTCTCTAAGCTAATGTATCAGAAACCATTTAAGGCAAACCCATTGAAAATGTCATTGGGAAGGTAAAAAGCCTCCACATACCAAATAAAACACCAAAATCCAATTAAAGCATTTTCAAAATGGGGCACACTCCTGCTTGAGTTGGACCAGGCAAAATCAAATGACCTCCTATGAATTGTATCATAGGTGACAAAGGGTCTTATTATCTTCTATCGATTGGCTAGGAGTTCCAATATCTTCACTACGGCAGTTTCTACAGCAATCTTTGCAAAGCAGGAGTCCTTAATCGTATCTCTGCTACTACCCTAGGAAGTTTAAGACATTGAAAGCTTTTTGTGCTTCTACACTGAGAGCCCAAATAGGCTTTTAAAGATAGCCTGGACAATGTATATGACATTTTGTTTTAATTTGCAAGCCAGTCTTGTTCATTGTGGTTTGTACAGCATGGCTCATTTTCACTCCATTTACTCAGAGTAAAGTAACTTGCCGGGAGCAGCCCATAAGTACCTACTTCTCTCTCAGCCACAGTGAGACACCTTTGAGTACACAGGTGGGTACTGGTGGCCTCTAATTTTGTCCATCAGACCGTTTCAGAGGGCAATTCTGAGGACAGAGCTGGGAAAATGGCCATAAACTACATTTAACCATAAAAGAATGAAGTCGATACAGCTTTCTGCCCACCCAAAACCACTTCTATGCTCTTCCCGTCACCACAACCCTAACTGGTTCAGGTAGAGGGCAAAGATCATTTCCTCATAGGGAAGGGAAACCCCTACTCCAGCTCTAGGGGTTGAACACAGTTAGGCCAAACCTGTGACACTTATCTCACTCACTTTTCTCAAGCACTGGCCTAGGGGTAGAGAGGATGAAACCCCAGTCTGAAAAATAAGACAGCACACTTCTCCTGCATGGGTTGGGGGAAGGCAAGGGCGATTACAGGGGACCTTCTAGGAAGAGCTGTCTTTCAACACAAAAAGACAGAATCTTACACAGGGAAGGGTTTTATCCCCTGCCTGTTCTGTCCTTCCTTGGGACACTGGTGTGAGGACACCATGCTGGGGGCGATGGCAGCTATCATGCAAACCATAGGAAAATAAGGCCAAAATCCAATGTGCTGAAGACAGGAGACTAGAAAGAGAGAAGAGCATTGCTCTAAAACTTGATATTCACTGTATGAGTGCATCCCATCCAGATACCCAATACTGGACCCCTGCTATACTCCCTGAATTCCATTCTTAAACATAAATGAGTGCTAATGCTTATTCATTTCTTAGGTGTTATCCTTCTCTCCATGAAATAGCCCTCTGGAATTTCTGAAAACTCTCTGTGATAACAGAGAAATGGCAGAAGCCCAGGACATCATCATTATTACCCAAGGTGGCACCAATGTGCACACTGGTCTAAGGCCCAGCACGCACACTGAGCTGAGAATAAGGATGTCCAGGGAAACAGTAATTCAGACCTAGAATTGCCCAATATATGAATAAAGTAAGGCCTCACATACAAAGGGCAGGTTTAATATCACAAATGGCTCCTCATGGAGTTGATTTTATGTAATAAAAAATGGTACCAATAAGGAAAGAGTCAAAGAGACTCAAGGAGCAATTTTTTCCCAGATTCTGCAAAGTCTCAGTTGCTAAGTGGAGGCAGGCAGAGTTTGTGTCCTGGTCCCAAATGCACAACTGAAAGCTCTGCTGGTGGTAGAGTTAGGATTGAGATTATTCTGAGGTTCATTCTACCATCTTCATCATTGTTCACTGTCTATACCCACATACAGTAGAAGGGCAGAAAGCAAATTTTTTAGACCATTACCTAGCTTGTAGGATTTTTCCATGGTGAAAGGGGAAGACAATGTTAATGCTTTTAATTTTTAAAATTACATTAATTTTCTGATGCAAATTAGAAAATCACAGATATTTTAAAAATAAATTTACTAATAAGTACTAAAAGTAATAGTTCTCTTCTCCAAAACTGACAATAAGAAATGCTATTAATGGATAAATGAAAGGTTCATAGAAAAGAGGCAACTTCTTCCTCTCAAGTGGCATGTCTCCCTAATCAAGTTCACATCTGCAAAAGTACAGAGGAAAAAATCATTAGTTAGACTATATTGCTAATGATGAGACCTCCAGGAGAAATGAAAAATAGAGGCTATCTACCAGGTACTGAGACCTCATGTTGATTAGACATATTTCTTTAACACTAAGAGGCCTTTAATCAAAGCCAAAATGTTAAGCCGCAGTCAACCATATAAAAGCAGCAGAATGGAAAGGAATTTACTATTATTGTCATCAATTGTCTTTACCTTGAGGAGAACTGACCCACTTGAGAACCAAACCAACTGGAGAAGAGTGACCACCATTTTGCAGCACTCATTCCATTCAAGACATCTACCTACCTGATTAATAGATCACCAAGGTTCAATATAGTGTCAGTGAAGAGGACAGGAATGACTGGATCCAACCAGGACAGAGAAATAATCTAGTCACCATTCTACCTATTAGAACTTCTCTACACTGACAGAAAGGTGCCAGTGAGCACCTGAGAATGGATGGGCTCAGATATGCAGGTGCAATACACAACGACCAGTGTCAGGCCTAATCCCTGCTCCTTTGGTATATGAAAGGAGCATCAGTGTGCAGTGCTCACCCCCAGCAGAGTGGAGTATTGGGCTTAGAAAGAAGGGTTCACACAAGACATAGGAGTGTTCCTCTCTCTAGAATGGAAATGTTGGGGGGGGGGGGGTCACTGGTGCTTGAAGCCTCCAACCCACTATAACGGCATCAGACATTATGCCAAAGTTATGAGTCCATCTGTGACTTCTAATAGAGTTTGGGAATCAACAACCCAGGAATCAGTCACTAAGAAACACAAATGAAAATAAATATCTGACCTTGGCAGGTAAAGAAGATGACAGCCGGGCATGAACTACTATTAAAGCATCATTTACAAAGAGGAGCCACACATGATGTTTAATTGAACTTAGAGGTTATAATCTACTCAAATGAGACAACAGAAAATAGTGTGGTTTTGGTTTTGCTGGTGATTACTAAATACAGTGACAGCAGAATGTGGAATTTCATAAGGCCCTGTACTTTGCTGCTTTGTTCTATTTCATAACTATCTTGAAAAGTCTTGCTTTCACATGCTATTAAGCAGCATGGATAAACCTAGAGAACAGACTACACTGGGTAACTGATATCATTTCTTCTAAGATCCTATAGGACCACAGCCAGGTAATGGCTTTCAATCTTCAACCACGGCCACCAGGAATACAGTTCTCACAAGTCACTTTGTGAAATAGCTAACTTACCTTCACAGTAGGCAGAGTCTCCCTGAACAGAGATGTAACCATTCTTGCACTCACAAGTAGCTTTTGTATTCCAGTTTTTGCACTCTGAGTTTTCACCACATTTAGGTCCTTCTGCACAAAAGTTATGACCTGGAAGAAGCAAGTAAAATTTTACACCAGGAAAGAAGGGACAAAAAGAATTCCAAATAATCAAGTATCAAACATTTCTATTATGTCACCATGCATGAAAACCTACCTTAGCAATATGCAAGTGAGAGCTGGCAAGTGGGTGGGACAGGAGAAATAAGAAACTTTGGAGTGTCCCATGCATGAGATTTTTTTCCCCTAATACTCAAACTTGCTAAAATTGTTGCTTCCTGAAAGATTTATCCATACTGATCCTGAACCATCTTCCAAGCACCTTCATACATGACTTCTCCTTTTATAATTGCTTTATTGCACAATTTATGATCCCGAGAAAACACATATGCATATATAAAATAAAATGAATGCAACCAGAATGTTATCAGCACCTTTGCATTACACCTCCCCATGAATCCCACTCCCAACCATCAGAATAACTATTGTGTTCATCACTCCCTTGCAAGTTTATATAGTTTTTACCATAATCAGTGCTTATTTCTAAATAATATGTCATTTAGTTTTGCCCATATTGAACTTCACATGAATGAAATGACACATATCTGATATATGATAGAAGTATGTATCATCTATGAAGTATTTTCCTACACATCCTCATTAATGCCTGTAGCTATAGTTCATTCACTCATCAATGCTGCATTATAATCCATAGTATGAATATTCCACAATTTACTTTATCCATGATACTACAGATGGGTATTTGATTTATTTGCCTTGAGGCATTAGGACTGAACTACAAAATCAGAATAAACGCAGGCACTAAGCTTGTAGGAATGGAATCATTTCTCCTCTGTACCCTCATTTCTCCTCTGTACCCTCTATCTAGAGTTAAGACTGACAGAAAGTCTCCTTTTGCAGAGTGGATTTTTCCTAATCATCCACTGAAGACTCGCCCTTCTAGTTTCTTGATTTATGCATCTCACAACAGCCCCAGGCTTTGTCTCCTATCTACTTACACAGTATCCATTACAGCCAGATTCTACCACCAGGGACTAGAAATTGTCACACTTTTTCAATATATCTTGGTCTCTGATGTTTCCCCCTTTATTACCAGCTCCTCCAAATTCTCAAAAAAAAATTATATATTATGCATCATTTTTAGGTGAACTAGGAGGAATAGTTTCTATCTACCACAGAAGTTGAGAAGTTCAAATTCGATAAGGTATACGAAGGTGGTTTATCATCTTTAAATCTGTATTTTAGTAAATAATATTAATAATTACCCTGCTACATACACAGGTGGTCTCATAGCAAACAATGGATTTTGGAGTCTGCAGGTCTAATTTCTAATTCAGGGTCTGCAGCTAACAAACCATGTATTGGTTTATGTATCTAGTAATATGTACTGGGAACGAAAGACATCTGTGATTTTCAAACTATTCCTCACGGATAAGTTGTCAGGTAGAGCTCAGGTCCCCACCACTGAGTCAAAACTTTATATTTTTGACACAATTTTCATGTAAACAATAGTCTCTGGCTTTAAAAAGCACAAAAATCACTGAATTATACAAACTCTTAAGTTTAATTCCTTTTGTTGATGACATTCCAGAACTTTTTTTCTTTGAAATATTATTTTAAATCAACAATATTTAGGCTGTACTTAAGATAATAGAGAATATGTACTTAAGATAATAGATAAAAGATAACTATTATTAAATAATAAAAATAAAATTTGGGCATTTATATCTGGCATTATATTAGATGTTTTAAATGAAGTTCATAATATTATATATCTTATTAATATGCGTGGAAAGAGTTAAACAGGCTAATCCAGGTAAAGCACTTAGAACAATTCTTGATACATACTAAGAGTAAACAGTAAATAAATGGTAGTCACTGTGAGGAGAATAATTATCATGATAATGATAATGTTGACAATGACTAAAGTTCAAAAATAACTTGATAACACTATTAGGCTCAATTTCAAGATAAGAAAAGAGAAGCACAAACTCATTATCATCCAACTAAAATGTGCAGATACTGTGGTTTATTCATCTCCAGCAAACTCTGAGTCCAAGTACTTACCACTCCATATATCCTCTCAGATAGCAAGTCCTACAGATAAAAAGTGAAAGCTGGAGCTGCTCCTTGGGACACCAGAGAGTGAATCCAACGGCTTAGGTGAGCATATTACACATCCAGCCACACTACCCATGACCTCTTAACTGGTGACTGCTCCCATCAAAATCAGCAAGAACCTAACTTGTTAGATATCTAAAACCTCTGTCAGTTAAGAATACTTCTACAAGGGCTTGGAAGGCTTTTAGTAACCATTACAACTAAAACAACTTGATGTTTGTGCTACCAAAGGGACATGTTTTACAGATCATAGCTCTCTTTGGCAGAGGAAGTGAATGGACCACCCTCCCCATGTCAGAATTGGTCAATAATTAAGTTGTCACATTTTCTTTCATTATGAAGTTTGACTCAGTGTCATATGTGCATCCATTATTACACATATCCTTGCTCTGTTTCTTTTCTCTTTCCAGGAAACTGTAACTGCCCTTTGCCTTCCACGTTCATTTGACAGCCTGGACCAAAGTCCCTCCAACACTTGATTTCCCAATGCATGTCGCACTACCAAGTATGTGCCAAATAAATTCGCAATGCAGGGATTTGAGTGAATTGTATTTCAAGGACAGCAAAGGGCCCATGGACTAAACCAACCTTAATGTCCAATCCACTTTGGTTGGGCCTCAATATTATGCCAAAATACCGGGGGTTTGTTTTGTTTTGTTTTGTTTTTTAATTAATCCAGACCTTCATTCAAGCAATATTTATTCAGTGCCTGCTTGCTTTCTGCACAAGTGAATAATGATTCACTCAATATGCAGGGAGCACTTACTCTGTGGACTGAAACACCATGCAAGTTTCTGGGGGTGAAGCAAAGATATTTAAGACATATTCTCTGCTCAGAAGGAAATTATCAACGTTAAGGAGAGGTAAGTCAAATACCAGGGTAACGTAAATACAAGGCAATCTATGTTAAGTGAGCTGTGAGCAGTACAAAGTATCATTGTGTTTCAGAGAAGAAGAAATAATTTCTAGATGATGCAGACCTTGATCTTGAATTCGTCTTAGGTAGAAACTTGAAAGAGGCCAAGGAACAGATCCTAGTGAGAAGACTAGGACTCCAACCCTTAAGGAAGAAGGGTAAATTTGAAGAACCTCAAATAATCTCTCACAGATGTAATAACAATAATTAACATTTACTGGGCACATACTATATGCTAGGCACTTAGCTACATTTTACGTGACTACGCTATTTAATTCCATTAACAATCCTATGAAACTGGAATTATTATCCCTATTTTACAGATGTGCAAGTGAACCTTACAGACATTTGTGACTTGTGGAAAGTACACAGAGCCAGGACCCAAGTCTTAATGAAGCCAGAGTTCTCAGTCACTATGTTATTCCACTGTCCTCCCAAGACCAACAAATTCCTAAGTATTCTATCATCCAAAAGATAAAAGATGATATCCTTTTTGCATGTATAGATTCAAACTGACTACAATTTCAGTTTCTTCTTATCCTCAAAATGTATTTTTTTTCCTGCTAGGTCATTCCAAATATTCTCAACAAAAATCCTAACTTTAATCACCCCAACTTCTTTAAGTCAGGGTCTATATCTGATTCACTTCTCTTAACCAAGATGGATGGATGTCTTATAAATAAATAGATGGACAAATGGACAGGGTAGAAAAACTCATCAGTGAATGAATAGATAAATGAGTCTATAATGGTATTTAATGCCCCCTTATAACCAACTGGAAGGTAAAAATGACAGGTTTGTTAGTCACCGTTTTTCTTTTTTTAAACATTTTTATGGCAGTACAATTCAGTACATACCATAAAATCCACCTATTGTAGAGATACAGTTCGATGGTTTTTAGTAAATTTACACAGTTGTGCACAGTCATTGCCACAGTTGTTGCTAGAATATTTTCATCACCCCAGCTGGTCATTGTACCTCTCAGCATCTGAGTTGGTTGCCAAGACATAAATCCTCAATTAATTCCCCACATTTCAGAACCTTCTAAAGGCTTTGTCTTGTATATCTGATACATCTGAATAGCATGACATGTAAGATACAGATCCTTTTCTTCCTGGGTGTTTATCTTGGGTTGCTACCTACGGTCTGTTTCTCAAGTCCTCTAGCTAGTTCTTTGTAGATTTTTCTTCATAGTTATCGACACAGTCTGAGGTATGAGACTCCCCAAAGTCACTCTCTTTCTTAAGTCAGTTGTGTTTTCAGAATTAGAAGCTGTGACCGGATGGTAGAATATACATACAAATAAACTGCCCAATATTCAAGTTCTTTTACTTGCTTATTTTTAATATGTGATTCTAGAGTCTCTAGAATTATTCTCCTAAAATTAAAAGCCCACAGTGGCATGCATCTTCTAAGTAGCACTGGCCCCAATACAAAGAATACCTTAATCATAAAAGCTGAAATTTACTGACTTATTCCAACAAGTCAGGTATCGTGCTAAGCATGTTGCACACATTACCTCATGAAATCCTCACAACCCTAAAAATCATCATTAGCCTCACTTTACAGATTAGGGAAACGTGGCTGAGACTTTAAGTAACTTATGCTCAGTAACACAGCCAGGAAGTGGCAGAGTCATGATTTGACTCTGAAGTTCTTGTTAAACCACTGTGATAAAACTGTTCAGAGCATAAACAACTACTCAAATGATTACTCTCTGATGATGTCTACGGACCTCAATCCTTTTACATCCTTTTAAATAGGTCCATTTAGGATCCACCTACAGGTTCTACCAAAATTTGTTCTTAGCAAAAATTGAGTCCAGGGCAATGCTTATGTCCACACATTTCTGGCCTCCAGTTGAGAACATCCATTCATTTCTAAAAGGAAAAACAAAGGCTCACAGTTTCCTGTAAGAATGCGGGAAGTAACAGTGACTGTCTAGCATGTCTTACTTTTCATAGGTTCTATCATTACAGCCAACAGTCAACTTTAGGTTCCATTTGTCTTCACAGGCATCTCACAGCTCACCTAGCCAAAAGAACTCTCAATATTACTTCCCAAATCTACACTTGCTGGGCTCTCCACATCCATCTATAACACTTTTATCTACCTGAACCAGAAACTAGGAGCCCTCTTTCCCCCTCACTCCTTAAATACGGGCCCTTCCCAAGTTCTGTTAATTTTATTTCATAAATCTCTCTTCAGGCAACCCCTTTTCTCCTCTACTCCATGGCAATAACAATAACCCATCCTCCTCCAAATGGTTATCATCTCTCAAATGGAAATTGTCTCATTTGCCTTCTTGTCCCTGTTCTTGCTTGTCTCTAATTTTCTACAAAAAGGGATTCTTTAAAAACATAGATTGGATCATGTAATTTCTCCTTAAAAACCTTCCAAGGGCTTCTTCCCATTTTACTTAAGAAAAATACAAAATCCTTAACTTTGACTTGGAACAACAAACATGGCTCCCTTCTTCCTCCACCAGTCTCCTCCAAACATTATCAGCCTTTTTTAATTCCTCTAAACAGTCCAATGTCCCTGATTCAGGGTCTTTGCAAGCTTGTTCCACCCACTCAGAATATTATTACATGTCCCTGCCAGAATAATTTCTATGCAATCTTCCAGTCCCAGCTTAAATATAACCTATTTAGAGAAGGCTTCCCTGTGTCCCAAGTCTATCGAAAGCTCCTTATTCTTCCCCATACCCCCCACTCTTCTCATTCATAGCAGTTATTATAATTACTAATTACATGTTTATTTCTGTGTTTATTCATTCAATGTCTATCTCCCCATCAGAAGCTCACCTTTTCAATGGACAGAATCTTGCAAGTTTGCTCACCTTGTGTCCTAACACATTATAGACACTCAATAAATATTTGATCACTTACTTACTAAATCCTCAGTCCTCCAAACTAAAAATTAAAACAGCATTTTAAAGATGAGCAAATCAGGAGTCATAGATGTTAACTACCTTCCCTATGGTTACACAGCTAGTAGGTGATGGATAAAAGAGAAATATAAACCCAGACATGATTCTAATACCCGGTTTCGCTCTACCACCCTACATGACTGCCCAGCCATAATTTTCATCATAAAGGAACATCCAAAGAATGCCATCCCCGCCCTGAAGACACCAGTACTACAGCAGCCACTATCAGTTTCTAATCTGTGACATACCTTGAATAATTCCAAAGGAATAAACCTTGTTTCTTTCCCAGAATACATTTCATTAGTACTCACTGCTTGAGGACTCAAAGTCAGAAAAATAAATAATACTAACTTACTGCACAATAGAATACCACCCTCTATGGATGAGGTACTTGGAGCTCACACTAGAGTGCTGGAAGTGAGCAGAGGCTCAGAGGAAGACACAGAACCTGCTGAAAAAAGGTTCTTGGTTTTACTTGAACCACCTCTTCAATTGTAGTTCCTACCAGGAGTACCATGCATTCATTTGACAAATATTTACTTAAGCACCTACCATGTTTCCAGGCACAGTGCTAGGCTACAGGGATATATATAAAAAAAAAGCCATGGACAGCATAAATATGGCCTCATTCATCTTATAGTCTAGTGGGAATGACTGACATTGAGTGTTAGTGACAGGGAGATATTGGGATATAGAGGGACAAGGTGTTCCAGGAATCACAGAGAAGGATCCTAACGCAAGATGCTTAAGAAATGTGAAGGATGAATGAGGTTGGCTAGACAAAGGACAGGAATACCTAACACATGGGACAGCATATGTCCATAACAAGTTCAAGGACATTAATGAAAAAAAAAAAAAAAAAACGTAAATGTTGGGGGTCATACTTTTTCTCCTCTAGCTGGGATCAGTCTAAAATCTGGACTCCCCATAATGACCCAGTACCTACAGTCCTGCTGCCAGTATTACCAATAACTCCTGTAAAACCATCTGCTGTCTTTAAATCCACTGCCCTAATATGCATATAATAAACCCTGCCTATTATAAGGAGCCTCACAGACACACACTGCCATTCTCCAGATCCTACTTTGTACCTTTTATAATTACAGCAAAACCCTTCTGCTTCATCTCTGGCTTCTACAGCCAATGATGGAAAAACATCTTTATAATTTACTACTACTATTTCTTCCAGAGCAAAGAATATATAGGCCACTAATTCTACATAGAGCACCATTGTTTACCCTTAATCTCTTGTCCCTAATGTACCTGCCAGTAGTTCAGTCAGGTTAACTTTGAAATGATGTACCTGGACAATCTGAAAATGTACTCCAGAATCCTCTATTCTAACTCACGTCCTAGAAAGCCAATACCTCTCACATCACTGTTACTTGCCCAGCCTTGAAAGTCATACAAGGAGCAAAGGTATACTGAGTACAGTAGATTCCATGCACCTCATTGGTATGGAGATAGCTCAACCCCTGGACTGGCTAGGAGGGATAGAGCTCAAAGATCCTTTATGATCTGTATCATCAGTGAGAACTGTACACCCTTATGGGCTCCACAGCCAAAAAATGTACCATAGAAGCCTTGGCCCTTGAGGGGTGAGAATATTTCTTTAGCTCCTGTGGACAGAGAATTAGACCATTAAGGTGGGCCTGTTAGAGACTGAGCTGGACTCACAGGTTCTATCCTAGAAAGCAATTGGTTTTTTTCTACAGTAGTCAATATTAAGAGTCTTCCTAGCCAAGCAGCCCGGCCTTAGCTTTAGGTCTTTCTGGGGCAAAGTACCTCCATTGGGAGGCTCCCTGGGCCCTGATCCACTGTGGCACTTTGGGGACCATGACTTCAGGGACTCCCTGAGACTGTCTCAAATGCCCTCCATGTCCACCCTCAACAGTGTAATGTATAGCCTGTCATTCTAGTGTCCACTGCAGCCTAGGGCTGAGGAGATTCTGACTGATGAGATCCCATCTATCAATATGCAAAGGATCGGCCCCACCTGCAAACTCAGTTCCTCTAGCTAGGCACTAGCTTACATTTGCATTGAGCCTCTTTTCCAGCCTCTTTTCACCTCAAATTCCTTGAAATCCTCTCTCTAAAACCATTTCCATTACAAATTCACCTAAAACGATGAGAAAGACTTGAAAACACACACACACACACACACAAAAACCTATGTCTCCAAAACTTTGGGGGAAGATTTAACTGAAGGGCATCAAATCATAACCAGTACACAAATCATCTCAACTACTTTCAGATCAGGCCAGATGACAAGGCAAGTGAGCACGAATTAAAATTCCAGGTGAACTCCCAGGGACTAGATGTCAGAAAGAACTTTTTCCCAACACCGAAAGGCTTGAATACGCAGCAAAACTCTCCAAAGTCACTGGCGACACTGAAGATACAATTCGAGTCCATTGTAAGGAAAATAAATCCCTGAGAAGTGTTTCAAGAATTCTGGGAAAGGCCCAGTGATTGGTATGTTTTCCTGGAGCGATCCTGAGAATGCATGGCCAGGACTGCTGGCCTTTCTTTCCCCTTTAACTGAGAGCACCAGCAAGTCACAAGCGATCTTTTTCTGCTGGGGTTACATTCACGCTTTGATTACTTCTTCCCAGGCAGGAGCACAGATGTCACACAGGCGCTCCCTCCCCCTCCCCCACCTCCTGGCCTCACACTTAAGCAGACAGGCTCCCGCTATATATAACCATTACCTCAAGGTAATGATGAGGGTAAACAAATTTCATGCTGCTGGCACAAATTGTCCTGCGGTGTCAGAGAAAGCTGCAGCAGTGATTACAGCTGTTCTGGGGGCGTGCTGCTGGTGACTGAGACCTTGCACCCCAGTGATGACTAAGTGGCCTCTCCATGCTAATGTCCATCACCTTAATTCTTCTTGTATGTCTTCCCTCCTAACTATCATGTATTTCTTTGCCTAGGGGCATCCTGGTTGTACCAATAGGCCTGTGTATTTAACCAACTGATCACCTGATTACCTTCATTTTTTCCTTAAAGGACAGTGGAATTGGTTATAGCATTTGGCATAACCCAAGGTGTCTGAGCCCCTAGTCAGGATATCGGTTCTATTGATAGAGTGAACACCACACATCAGTCAGGGCGTATTATTCTTAACTCCAAGGTCTTAGGTTTAATTCTCCAAAACAGAAAAACTCGGTGTAAAGCTATAGTCCTCACCTCTTTAACAGGAGTGGTAAGTAGGTAACCATGTAAGCAAAGGGACAGGATTCAATTTTTAAAAACCAGCATTAAAATCAAGCTAACAAACTATAACTTGAAGAAACAAGTTACAACTCAGCAAAATGGATTTTAATATTATTTTACATATATCAGCTGGTACTGCAATTTCACTCAAAGTCATTGACATACAAATTAAAAAACTATATAGCATAGGAACATATCTTCATCTACTCTGTCTCCTACCTTTAAAGAATGCATTCATAAAATGTAATCATTAAAACAAATGTTATAAAAAAAAAGGTTGGAGAACTTTCTGGATATTATATAATCAATAATAAGCCAATTGTGGGGTCAGAAAGTAAAAAAGCCCTGCGTTTTCTTAAATTCCTGGTCTCAGCCTCCTTGGGTAGTGGCTCATCAGAGTCCTGATGAGAATAAACCTTGGAAAACTTCAATTTCCTGAGCGTGGGAAAGGTTTTGACTTAGCCTTCCAAGGCATGATAACTCTCACGGGGTGATTTCCCTCAGATTAAAGACCTGACATTCACAGTAAGAAAAGAAATGACAAACATGCTAATTTAGAGGTCTTCGATGCAGGTACAGCCACTTCGTTTTCCGTAACCACCATCAGGGTGGCAGAACCCATACAGCCCAAATCACACACCGTGCTCATCCCGCAAACCCGCCCTTAAGGTCACCTGAGTCCCGCCTCTCTGCTCACTCATCTCAGAACACAATCTGAATCCACGAAGCAAAGGGCACAGCCTTTCCCCAGGCAGGACAAAAATACTTTACATAGAAATTGAGTGTTTCTCACCTTTTCATTACTCTCTGTTTTAGAGAGGGGGAAGGAGGGGGAGAAGAACTGGGGCTTTCCAAGTCTCATCAGCATAGTGATTGCCCAGCCCCGCCCCCTCTTCCTGCAAGACTCCACTCAGACACCGTGAACATAGACGAAAAGGTGAAAGACAAATAGAAGTCCAAGGGTAAAGCTATTTCCTGCAATATTGTGACCGACTATTGTTACTTCTGAAGATGCACTTGGGAAATAAAATGGAATTAAAGGATATGGAGTAAAAATCACAGAGAGCATAGTTTGAGACAACAGACTTCTGAGCTCATCCGGACTGATTTTTTTGTTAATCATCATATAAATTTTACATTGTCTTGTAGAAAAGAATACCCCACGGCCCAGACAAATGTGCCTTTCATTGTCTGATGGTCAGATGTTCGGGGCAAGCCCCAGCTTGTGACCTAGCAGACCGGATGTTCTGGGCTCCTCTCTGCTGAGTCAATAGAGAAGGAAGAAGTAATGACAGAAAATGGTGCCGAAAAGTGCCTTAATAATAAAAAAAAAAATGCTTTCTTCATTTCCATGTCTGAATTCTGGGATAGGAATAACATAGCAGAAACCCAAAAGAATACATGTAGCCAGTTTAATTCAACCCACTTCCCGCAAGAAGTCCCTCCCACCGTATCTTTTCTGAGGACATGCTCTGTTTCCTGTCAAAACGTCCGTTGTCAAAGAGCACAAATAACTCTCTCTCACACACACTCCCCACAAAAGCCGTCACCCACCAAGGCAAAGAGCCGGCAGCTTCCTGGCTGAGAAGGAAGCAGGTAGGAGGAAGAAGAAGAAGAACATCCTCAGTGTCACAGATTGGTCCTGGCTGTGATCTCATCTCTGAAGCCCATTGCTGCCTCCCACTTTTCCCTCAGGGCTGAGTCAGGTTGAGTAAAAGCCAGGCTGCTTGCCAACAGGAGCCCTGAATGAGTCCACCGTTTAATGAGATGTCACGCCTCTCAGCGTCTTCATTGGTGACAAGTCCAAGCATTCATAGAAGTGCTTGCAGAAGCAGTACCACCTGGTCTATTGTAAATTGGGTCAGAGCAATGAAATTCCTCTTGGATTTCTGTGGGATAATCAATGATTCTGCTCTAATGGAACCATAAATCAGAGAGGATTTACATAAGTGAATCCCACTTGGCACCTCAACAAATAGCAAGTGATGGATTTTGCATTAAATTGTAAGACCTACCTAACCACCCTATCAGTTACCAATAAATGTATCCCTTTGAAAACGCCAGTCAATTCTTAGGTCTTTCTAAAGCATCCCCGCTACAAATATGCTTGTAGCCTTGAAAGCACATAAATCAGGGAAGATACTCGAATGGTGTAGTTAGTATGTCACTGATTCTAAGAGCCATTCATGAGGCTGTCAACGTATTAAGTTTCACCAGAAATTTTACCAAAATATTGCTCTCTCATGACCAACCAGAGAGAGAAATCTTAGCCTAAGCTGAAAGCACTCTGATAAAACATACAACGTTTTTATTCATCCGAAGGTACTAGAGGTAGGCTGACCAGACATACCGTTTTAAAAAGGACAGAAAATAACAGTACTCCCCCATTTCAAATGGTACACATAGTCAGTCTACTGACGCCTTGAATTTAGCCCAGTGAGACTAGGCTGACTATATGTACCCTTTGAAATGGGACAGTATCGTAGTTTTCTATCCCATTTACAACAGTCCATCCGGTCAACCTAACTTGAGGAGAGGCTGGCACATGACAGGCTTCCACCTGTTTTCATAAATAAAATTGTACTGTAACAGAACCACACTCATTTCTTTATTTACCTGCTGACTACATTGCTTTTGCAATACAACACACACCTAAGTAGTTCTAACAGAAATATTTTGGCCCACAAGGCCTAGAATATTTATTCGGTGGCCCTTTTACTGAAAATATATGCCAACCTTGTGCTGGAGAAAAGATTTTTTAAAAGTAAAATATGAGGTTATCTGAGGTCAACTGCTATGCTGCTTGATCTTTTCTGACTCCAGAAGCTTCCAAAGTTAAGCCAAAAAGAGATCTAGCTCCCTCAGTAGTTGAGAATGTAGAGAAGGAATTGTGGGTTATAATTTCAAAATAATAGCTACCCATGTAACTGAATTTGTTTAAGATTTCAAATAAATTTCAGGTTCTCCTAATTCTGCCTGGGTGAGAAGTTTCAGAAAGGAAGTGATATTGACTCGGGGTCTGAAGATATAAGAATAAATTTGGGAAAGAAGGGAATTTCAGAAAGAGGAAGCCAAACAATTTCTGCCCTGGAATTAATAGGCAACTAGGTGTTACTGACTTGAAGCTTCTTCCTCTAAGGAAAGAAAAACATTAAATAAAAATCTATTAGTGAGAATTCCCCAGAAGTCATCCTAAAGGAATTGGACCATGGAAAGGGCTGAAGAAATGCTCCCCATCCCACTCATGAGAAATATGTCACAATAATGATAATGGTCCTTGTTGCAGGATCTATCGTTGTCATTTTTATAGAAACTACTGTGCATTGAACATCTATCACGTGTAAGGCACAATGCTAGGTGCTTATGCATCATGCCATTCAATCCTCACAGCAGTCCACGAAGTCGATGCTATTATTCTCCTCATTTTATGACTGAGGAGACTAGGACTGGGAAAGGTAAAGAGGGTTTGCTAGTTTCTAAGTAATAGCAGAGCATGGTTTTGGGTCCATGCCATTGTCGTTACACTCTTCACTGAACCTTCAGGCCAGCATGGCCAGTCACTGCCACCGAGCCCAAGCATGGCCACCACGAGCCCACTTACCTCTACAAACACTGCAGCACTGATCCTCTGGGAGAATGTGGTCCTCTTCCGAGCAGTTCAGAGCAGGGCACGCTTCTGTGATTTTTACTAAAACTCCACCCTGGAAGCCACATAACACAGAAACAAAAACACTCATATTTTCAGTTGAAGATACAAATGTATAATGCCCATGGTTAACAGCGTGCAGACATAACCTGTAAGAATTAACAGTATTCCCAAGAATTCCCCAATCATGACAAAGTCACACATTAAATTGGTGAGCCACCCAGAGAAGAAGGCAATTTTTCCTTTCTGTATCACAAGAGCCTCAATTTCAACAAAACTGTTTTGGAGAATGGTCTATATCACAGATCCCCAAGAGTCGTGTGGCGGTAAATTGTAGTAATTCACTATTGGGCAGGGGAGCCCTAATTTGCAGCGTTTGCTGATTTCTGGGAAGTAAATATCCCAGTGATGTCAGATTTTGAACCACCAACATGATGTCTCTGAAAGCAGTTGGAAAGTTGTATACAGTGAGCTCCCATGAGCTTCTGTGAGCTCGTTTCCGTACTCCACTGAGTCACAAGCACTATGAACCCAGAGATGAGACATCTTCCCTGCCCTTGATGAACTCAGTTTGATGGAAAGAGGGAAAAAAGTCTCTTAAACTAGAAACCGTAACACAGTACAGTAAATCCAAAAATAATTCCTCTAATTAAGGGATGATAATGGGTCATGGGAGAATAATTCTGTCCACGTGTGAAGCAATTATGAAGGTACCACATTTGAGGGAACTTGGATAATGGAATAAGGAAAAAGAAACTTTCCCAGCACAGGAATGTAAGAACCAAGGTATACAGGTACAAGTGAACTGAGGAGGGTTGTCTAGATGAGCACTTAGACTTGCCCTGGACATAAATCAAATCACTTACAATAAAATTTTGAAGGTCCTCTTTGTGGACATTACTAGCACCTAAATTTAGTTATACTCTGAATGTTAAAAATCAGTCCATTTATTATATTTTAAAAAGGGTTTGAGAATCCCTTGTTTTATTTAAAATGTTAAGCTTTTTCTCTCCCATTCTTAGGAGGAGGTTTAAATCAACCAAGAAGTAAGATCTAGAAAGGGAGTCTCATTTAATGCCAAAAGGTAATGCTCAACATAGATGGACAGGATGGAGCTGCACAGCCAGGAGGGGGAGATACTGTTTTCCGTCTCCAACAGACTCTATCATTCCAGTGGCCCCACAGTTCACTGATTTGGCAGGAACGGCCATTCTATCAGGCATACCCATTTTAAAATATGAGCATAAACACAACTTTAAATGTCAAATATAAATTTCATTTCAAACTACTCATCATTTGGATAATTTGCTCCATGACTTCCTTGCCTTTCTCAAAGTTTTCAGCCCAGACAGTCCAGGCTCTAGCATTCCTTGGGGTGTCTACTTTTTTCCTTCCTATTTGTTCTCCATCCTTGATCTTTAACACATTTAACTAGATCTCTTGCTTTTCTCATGATTCTATCTTAAAACTGGCTGTAAGATCTGAAAATGGATTCTGCTATTCACCCTCAGTCCCCCTTCTCAGCTACATTCCATTGTCACTCCTCAATCCAGGCACCTCACCTCAAGAGTTAGCACCAGTCCTAAGGCTGGCGTGCCTGTCTCATATACCTTTGTTTCTGCAACAGGGAGTCAAAGCAGATACTACAAACCAAGGGAAGTTAATAATCTCACTATCAGCAGCATAACCCAAATGTGAAGAAAAACACAATGCCTAATTACTTATTATTAGAGCCCCCACTTCCATCCTTCCATTTGAATATATTTATTCATTATCTACTGCCTCCTTGCATCAGTAAGCAGACACTATTGGGCCTCTTTTATCAGTTCTGTGTGCCTATTCCCCAGCTTCCGAATGCTTTGCAACTCAGGGCTCCCCCGCCACCCTCTGAGCCCCTCTGCCCATCTAAAGCACCTGACGTTACCTGCAGGTTCTACATTCCCCACTCCCACAGCCCAGAGCGAGTGATTAACAGGCATGACAGGTTCTTTACCTCAAGGAGAGAAAATGGCTGGGGTATAATTTATACTTCAGACCCCTCAGGTCATCAGGGTCTCTCTGGCCTTTCACCTAAATTTTTCCCTTACTGGGTTTCTTGCTCATCCCTGTCCTGCATCCCCCACACCCTTACTGGTGTCTTCTTAGAACACTTCCTTAATAAATCACTCATACTGAAACCCTTAGCTCAAGGTCTGCTTCTCGGCAAACCCAAGCTAAGGTAAGATAAATTTTACTACTATTGTCAAAAATCAAATTGTTACAACAGAGTACCTGTAAGTAGAGAGATTCTGGGGCAATTTCCATGTTCTTCTATATACCTGTTCCTCTATATTCTAAATTTTATATCTTGTGTCTATATTTGCTTTTATTAAAAAAACATTAAATATGCTACAGGAGATATTTTTGACATTTTTAAAAATGATCACTCACGAAAAGTTCTCTTTTATAAAAAGGACTTGCTTTGACTGCTGATTAAATCAGTCAACAATTCTAATCAACCTTTAACACATTTAATGAGTAAGATCATTCCAAATGTTTGAATAGAGACAAACCACTTTGCATGAATTTAAAAATAATATGAACTGTGATTATATCAGCATAAGTGCTACTGATCCATTTAGTCCAGCCACATAATTAGGCATGAACATTATTTTTTTAATTTACTGGAGTGACACTGATTAGTAAAAATTACATAGGTCCCAGGTGTACAATTCTACATTATATCTTCTATGTGTTATATTATGTGTTCATCACCCAGAGTCAGTTCTCCTTCCATCACCACATATTTGTGTCCCTGTCCCTCCTCCCCTACCACTGTCCCCCTAACACTCAGGTAACTACTAAATTATTGACTGTGTCCATGAGTTTTGTTTCTTTGTTGCTTTCAGATTTTAAATTTCTCCATCCTTTTCCTTATTTAACCCACTCTGCCATCCCTCCTCCCATCTTAAAGATGTCCCTCTGACATTCTTTGTAGTTCTGGTCTGGTGGTGATGTATTTCTCTGAGAAATCAACTGAGGCTCAAATGGGTGTCCCTTTATAAGTTACTACTTCCATTTCTCTTGCTGTTTTTAGAATTTTCTCTTTTTCTTTCACTTTAGTCATTTTAATTATAATGTGTCTCAGTGTGCTCCTGTTTGGGATCATCTTATTTGGGATTCTGTGTGCATCCTGGACTTGTATGTCTATATCCTTAGCCAGGTAAGGAAAATTTTCAGTCATTATTTCTTCAAATAATTTCTTGATCCCTTGCTTTTCCTCTGTCCCTTCTAGTACACCTTTTATTCTGATATTTTTATATTTGACATAGTCCCAGATTAATCTCAATCCATCCTAATTTTGGGGGGTATTATTTTCTATCTCTTCTGGCTGGGTGTTTTCTGCTGGCTTTTCCTGCAAATCACTGCTTTGCGCTTCTATTTTATCTAGTTTAGTGATTTTTATTCCATTCTTCATTTCAGTTGATGTAGTCATTATCTCTCTCTGGTCCTTTATAATGGTTTCTAAGTTTTCTTTAATGCTTCCTATCTCTTTGTTGAAATTATTATTCAGTTCCTTAAGCATTTTTATAATCGTTGCTTTGAGCTCTGTTTCTAATGGGTGACCTTCCCCATCTCTTTATTTTGAGTTCCCTGTCTCTGCTTTCTCATTTTAGCAGCCTCTCTCAACCCTCGCTGCTGCAGTGTTTGTGTTCGCTGCTGATGTTGGGTGGGTAGAGGTCTGTGGGGTAGGGGTGTTCATGGCTTTGTTTTATTCCTGAGGCTCTGGGGGTCCTGCAGGGAGTTACGGCATGATTGTACCTTTCTGATCTCAGTTTGCCCTGTGCACGAACACTGCCCTGAGCTTTGGGGTCAGTCCTGTATGCTGGTCTTTCAGATCCCCCTGTTTGTAGGCTGAGAAACGTGTGCACACAGTCCCCCTCTCCTTCTCCGTCCTGGCTGGAGCGTTCGCACTGTGGCTCCTCACTGTTCCCCCTCCTCTGGGAACCAGAGTGAAGCCCAGCCACTGTGTTTTGTGGACCGGTCTGCACCTCCTGAGCCTGAAGTGCAGGGGGTGTGGTATCTCATGCCCCTGCCTCTGAGCCTCCTTTCCTCTGCCCCACAGACCGAGTGAGGCCCGGAGCGCTCTCCCGCCGCCTTCTTCCTCCTCCCTCCCTCAGAAGTAGAGTTTCAAGCAGGGACCCCTGCGTGGCCACATTGGTGGGAAAGTACAATTCTTCCATTCTTTCTCATTTAGTGTGACTGTTTCCATGTCACCAAACAGCATAAGTAAACACTTTCAAGTTACTAATCATTGTGGTTAAATTAGAATTTCTAATAACATGTATAAATTCCTATCTCTATGGAAAAAGTTGTTGCTGGGCTAAAGAAATACTGCAGGACAGCAATAACTGGACAAAACTGAGCAGACCTCTAGGAGAAAATATTTATCTCAATTTTTAAAAAATAGTATGTTAACCTCTGGAAAATTTTGGTGAAAATATTTGAAAAAAGCTTTTGTTTCCTGTCTCATGGGTCTTGTTGAAGCTTTAAAACAATGCCAGAAAAAGGGAAATGGTTGGATCATCAGGCAGCTGGGGAGCTACATTTGAACCGTAGAACACAGAAAATTATTTGAGTAATTATTTGCTCAATTCTCCCATGGGCAGTACTTACATAGTACCATTTTACATGCCTAGGAGAGAAATTAATTCATTATATACAACAGGTGTCATAGGGCATTAGGGCTTAAACCTTCAGAAAGGCTGCCAAGAAAAGACCTCAGGCCCTCTCTCCCTGCTGACAACATCCATTAAATGGGGCCCAAGGCTCGTTTATAGCCTTTTATACATGCTGTTCTTTATCAAGGGAATCAATGACATCACCTGACCAATCAGGTCTTAGGTGGACTAAAAAGGGATAATACAACCCTTTTGAACCTATGTTTCTAAAACTCAGAAACAAAAATTATTTCCAAGTAAACCTAACACTATTAGGAGTGGCAGTGAAGAGGCTAAGAGATGCCTGTGGAGCTAGATGACAGGTTCAGATCCCAGCTAGCTCACTGCTCTGTGACTTCGATCTTCTGTGCCTCAATGTCCTCATCTATGAAATGGTAATAACAATAGGACCTACCTCATAGAGTGGTTATGAAGTTTATCTAAAATAACATGTTTTAAATAGTGTCTAGAAAATACTAAGTACTCGAGAAAGGTTAAATATGATTGTCAAAGACCTTTTCTCTGTATACAAAGTAAGCATTTAGTAAATAACTAGAAAGACAATAAACGAAGAAATTAATGAGCTCTTAAAAGAGGATAAAGTTACTCAGCTGTAAACACACATGGACATAAACACTACTTGTGCAAAGAGGGTAACCTGTCTGCACCCCAATGTCTTTCTAAATTGTAAAAACATAGCCAAGCAACAGTAGAAGATGACCCAAAGCATGTACATCACCTACAATGTGCTAACAGCAGTAGTAAGAGCTATTCCAATAAGCTGGGATTTAAATCCATGCCCATATCTTCTAGAGGTCTCAAAGGGCGTCTGCTTTGATCATCTCTGATCATAACAGAAATCAAGTCATTACTGTAACCCTTGCCGAGTCACCCACTGCTACTGCTCCAAGAGTAAAAGAGGTTGCTAGTTGTAAGTGACAGATACTGGGATCATCAGCATAGCAGGCAAAATCGACTTTAGTCATCCCAGCTTCCCCTGAGGTAGAAGAAAAAAGGAGAGATTGTATAATTCAAATCAGTTTTCTTCCCCTAGAAGGGAAACAATTTACAGAGAACATGACATCTCCTAGTCAGAGCGGACATGTATGGTCATGTGGAATAAAAAGCACTCTACCAACTTTTTCACATGCTTCTTTCATTTTATCTTCCCAACATCCCTATGTGGTAATGGGTCAGCCCCAGGCTGGAAACCACCCACCAACTCCGCCCCTCCCCCAGGAAGAGACCACAGAACCCTTGCTGTCACATCACCTCTACCTCTGCCAGCCTAAGGACCCCCAGGCACAGCATCCCCTGACGCAGACACCACCACACCTGCATACCCACCAAACTGCCTAGACCCACAGGATCTCCAGTATTCCCAGTGGCTGCCAAGAAAGAGAGGGTGGGAAAGGCAATAGGGATGCTAAAGGGAGTTAATCCCTGGGGTAGATTCTGACCAACGACAGACAGGAAATGGGATAAAGTCTTTCATTCTCCCAAGTCCTTATAAAACACTGGATTGAAGCTCTTTGAGAGCTTCTGTGGGTCTCTAATGCCTTGTTCTCTTCTGTCCTTTTTTTTTCAGTTTTAGACTTACTGGGGTGACAGTGGTTAATAAGAATTACGTAAGCTCCAGGCGTACAATTTCAATCCATCATCTATTTGTTACATTATATGTTCACCACCCAGTGTGTCAGTTCTCTTTCCATCACCATATATTTGGCTCCTCCTCCCTTCTTTTTCCACCCCACCCTTTGCCCCCAGGTAACCACTAAACTATTGACTGTATCCATGAGTTTCGTTTTGTTTTTCCTTTGTTGTTTTCAGTTTTATATACAGACACTTCTCCCACAAAGAAATACAAACGGCCAGCAGACATATGAAAAAATGCTCATCCTCATTAGCTATCAGGGAAATGCAAATCAAAACCACAATGAGAGCCCACCTCACACCTGTGAGAATGGCCATTATCAACAAGACAAGGAATAACAAGTGCTGGAGAGGGTGTGGACAGAAAGGAACTCTTGCACACTGCTGGTGGGAGTGCAAACTGGTACAACCACTGTGGAAGACGGTGTGGAGGTTCCTCAGAAAATTGGGGATGGAGTTACCATTTGACCCAGCAATCCCCCTTCTGGGGATCTACTGCCAAAATTTAAAAACCTTAGTCAGCAAAGACTTATGTACCCCACTGTTCATTGCAGTGCTGTTCACAGTGGCCAAAACATGGAAACAACCAAAGTGCCCTGCGACAGATGACTGGATAAAGAAGCTGTGGTACATACACACAATGGAATATTACTCAGCTGTAAGAAAAGATGAAATATTGCCATTTGCAACAAAGTGGATGGACCTGGAGATCATCATGCTAAGCGAAATAAGCCAGACAGAAAAAAATCAAGAACCATGATTTCACTCATAGCTTCTGGCCTTTCTTTTCCCCAGGGATTTGATAAAATGCAAACAAAATAATGGAGGTAGAAGCATTAGCAAAGATGGTCTATTTGGAGACCTAGTAGTTCCAGTCAACCTTTCTGGAGATGCTCCACAAAACCAGCTGTGTTTCATTGTGTAGCTGGGGAGGCTCTATCATGCACCACCTTGTATTAGCTCCCCTCCCTTCTTTCCTCTGTCTCTTACTCTTGCATTCCTGGGATGTCACCTCACCCAAAGAACCACATGTCTACCTCCCATACTTTATCCAGCACTTTGTTCAAATATTATGTTCTCAGAGAGGCCCTCCAGACCACCTACCCCCACTCGAAAGCTTTCTATCCCTTCAGCCTGATTTGTATTATTTATAAAATTTGGCATTACATTGTATATTTAAGTATTTCCATACTGGCTGTCTCCTCCACTGGACTGCAAGTTCTATAAACACAGGGACTTTGTTTTATTCACTGTTGCATACCCAGAATCTAGTACAATGCTGGTTTGCAGCAGTTGCTCAATGCATGTTTGCTGAATGATTACTGAATGAGTCAATGGTCCTATACACCTTATGTCAAGAAATATATGGGAGGAACAGGCAGGAGACAGAGGCATTTTCTAAAATTATATCAGATAATTGGGTGTAGAGATGGCCCTGTCCACAGCTGGCATCACACGCTGATTCCCATACAACTCAAAACCCTTTTCCAGGTCCACTTGCCAACCTCTCTGACTCACAGTAGCTTCTAGCTCCCTCCCTCTTCTGACATTGTCCATTAACAGCTTTTCCAGGGGCTACCCGATCCATAGCTGACCGCAAGCCAACCACACAATGACAGTGGCTGGAACCTCCCCATCCAGGACTCCCCTCCCACCACAGAGAGTCCTCCCCCTCAGGGACTCACTCAGGCCAATGAGCTCCATTTGACAACCCTATTACAGCCCAGATATCTATCAGTTATGATCCCTGTCATTTGTGGGGAATTAAGATTGAAACTTGAAACTTACTCGGCATTCTCGACAGCTCTTGGTTAAAATGCGTTGGCCTTCTGCAAGGACTTTTCCTCCATAGATACATTTTGCTATAATAAAACACAAAAATGGGTCAGACAGTCATGCTATGCAACAAAATGACTTCAGAGGTGCCATCAAACTCCAACAGATTCCACAGAACATAGACTCTCTGACTCTAAGCAATACAAATCGCTCTGTCTAGAATAAGACATGGAAATAGTGTTGGGTAACTGCTGAATCCCCCAGTCAGACAGTCATCATGATTATGTTTGTCATGAGTCCCTCACACCAAGGATATACAACTATTTCAATGCTGCAGTTGCCGAAGGAACTAGTGAGTGAACTGATACGGTCAGACATAAAAACAAAGAACCGGTTGTCATCTCCAGGGAGTACAACAGCAGTAGTTTTAATTCAGACACTCCAGCTCTAAGATAAATGGTGAGGTAAAAGGAAACACGTATGGGCTCCATTCATCAGAACCTCAGTCACCAAAGAAGATGCCATTTTTTTCCCTTGTGATCATGAAAAGTGCATGTCCTTAGCCTATCTGTTCCCGAGAATTTCAGAGACAAGTGACAAATACAAGGCATGTCAGTACAGTGCTTTGCCAATGTAATACAGAGGCTGCCTTTGGAAAGGCGAGTTTAACAGCGGATAGAGTAGTTAGGCCTTTCAGAAAAGTTAAAAGAGAAGCATAAATGGAGCTCCCCTCACTCAATTTAGATTCCACTGGGACTCCGTGCTCGACTCAACTCACTGACCCACTTTTAAGCCAAGTGCAGAGTATGTTAATGTGATGTGACCCTATTGTGTCTATACCAAATTCTCTAGCCACATCAGCAAGTACAGGGAAGCAAAGTCCTAATGGCTCCCTCTCCCACACAGATAAGGAGCCTTCTAACCCTGATCCTCGGGAGCAGTGGAAGGGAAGACATGCATTCTAAGAGATCCCTACCTTGAACCACTGATCTATGAAAACCACCTCACCTCTCAGAGCCTTCATTTTTATATCTGTTAAAAACAATCTTATGACTCTCCCAGAATGTTCAAGTATGTAGAGACCTCAGCAATCAACCACCTCCCTCTTGCTAGCCACAGGAAGAGTAAAGCCCAGAGGCCTTTGTGTACTTAACATCACAATACCACAGTGGATGCCGTGGTGTGCTACCCAGATCACCCTCCATGGACGGACATATTCCTGCAGCGGATGTGGCAGCTGACTACCAAAACCTCTTGGCCTAATACTAATCTAGCTCTTACCCTTGGCTAAAGAGAGCTACCTTGCCCAAGGTCAAGCCCCCTTGAGCCAATGAGTGGTTGATGAAGGTAGTACAAGATTCCGGCCCCTGCCCTAACTCGGGATAACTCTGAAAGGTCATTGTAGCTCCACAGCTCCCTGCATTGTAGCTCCACAACTCCCTGACATACCTGTAACTACATACAATTCAGCCTCTCATTCCACCCAATGCTGTTTTCTTCTCTATCTCACGCTCACCTCAGAATTGATCCTGACAGAGCTTCCTAGCAGAGTACAAATCATTACAGATCACAAATGTCCTCAGAAGATATTCCAAATTTCTTAATTCAGCATATAAAGCCATTCATGCAGTTCTCTTTATCTCTCAAGTTGTATAGCTCCCCAAATCCTGTGTGTGCACTCACCACCCCAACCACGCACAGCTCCACACATGGTCTGACCTCTCTCTCTCTGCCCCCAGAATTTGTAAATACTCATCTCTTCTCCAAGAACACTCAGCCTCCTTCACCTTCAACTGGCAAACTCCACTCCTATATACCATCTGCTTCAACGTATGCCTGACTCCTCCCAAGGTGTTCTTGACTTTTAACACTGGTGAACTGACCCTTACTTCGTGCTTCCATTGTACTCTGGACCTAGCCCTAACACAGCATATACCACATTTTATCCCCGTGGTCCATTTAATTAGACATTTCCCCTGTTAATTGTAATGGCAGGAGGATAAGAACTATGTCTCTTCATAATTTTATCTCCAGCCTCAAGCTCAGTGCCTCTCTGGACTTACTAACAATAAATAATTTTAAAATCAATGAGCCTCTAAGTTGGTGGTAAACCAAATTTCCTGATTCCCAGATAAGACTTTTTTCTCCTCTCCAATGTTAATTTCAAACATTAAAAACAGATACCAAGGGTTTCAGAACAAAACAGCAATAACCAAGGCAAGAATCAACGCAATCTTCCACATAGGCCCCTTCCTCCTTTCATTAAAAACAAAACAAAACTTATCCCGGATCATCTTTTATGCCTCCATGTTCTAGATAAATCAGTTGACCATGACTCACTAGTCCTAATGATGATAACGATTCCTCAATTTACTTGCATGGAGAGACCACACCTCCCAAAGCCTGGAATTCCTGTCTAATAAACTCCCACACTCCCAAGCACAGCTGCTGCCGGATGGCAAGATGGCTCGTTCCAGAGTGACAGCTCTGCTAACTGCCCTGCTGTCACATCTGTCATCTGCTTCTTGGCCCAGGGAAGCCAAGAAATAGCCTCTTCTTATTTTGCCCTTTGCCTCCCCGGCAATGGTATGAGCACACGTGCAACCCTGTCTGATGACATTTCCCTGACTCCTCTCTTCCACTGACAGACTCACCCCAAAACAACTATCTGAGGATAAGAATGCCTCTTTGTTCACATTCACAGGCATGTGGGGACTCACCAGCCCTCAAATCCACCAGTCTCGTATAAAAATTAAATGTCCGCTGAACTTTATGTTTTTGCACAGCAGGGTTCTTTGGGGGCTGTGAACATCACTATGACACTGCACGTCTCGGTCATTTGTGGCTTTGGCACTGGTGCAGGTATCAAGTGTCTATGACATTGCCTTAGGGCAGTTTTCAGGCTCACCCCTGGAGGTCACAGGAATGTCCCCTGCTTTCTTATATTCACCCCACTTCTCTGACTGTACCTCTCCTCCCCTGCCCCCCTGCCCTCCATATGCCTGACATTAGTCCTCATTATTCAACCTTCGGATGGACAGCCAAAAGGCTTATTTTCGACGTCTCAGGAAATTCAGGCATAAGGTGAGTCAGGCTCCGGTGCGTTTGGCTGGGGCATTTGGGACTCCAATCCAAGAGCTTTCAGTTCGAGCAGAAATGTAAATGGATACCTAAGGCCCTTCATCTCACACTGCGGACATGTAAACTAGGACATTTCACAGTGTCCAACCATGAAATTGCAACTTGGCACCAACACCCACTTCTCCATGATGTCAGAAACAAAGGTACAGGGCATTTGGAGAAAGGTATGCAGTAGGATGTTTTTGTGCCCAAAGACATCTCCTGGCCCTTCGAATTTGAACCTGATTTCTCTAGTGCAATGATCACACCTCTCTGCCATTTGGGTACACACTGAATAAACAACTGACGGGCACAACTTAGCACCTCTGTCAGATGTGAATAAGAGATTGATGTGACTTTGTTTAAGTATTTGTGCCCTGCACACACTTGAGCCATCCCTGGGTACGTGGTGGCTTAGAACATCGAGATCAGCACTCTGTATTACACTTTCAAGGAAAGTGGCAGATCAGAAAGGCTGAATACCCAGGATCCCTCCTCCCTCAGTGAGCTCGCTCACAGAGCTGGATTCAGGTGCCACCTCTACGACCCGCATCCAGTAGTGCCACGGTAAACACCTTTGCTGCAAGCATTTTCACTGAAATGTTTTCGCTGCCTACCTGCCCATAGGCAATTTCACCATAAAAGACAAAATAATTTTTTCATAGTTTGGCTTCATTTCTTCATTGAAGAATCGAACCCCTTCCAATGACTTAATAGATGGAAGCTAGTTGTCAGACTGGTTTCATGTCTCCATTGACAAAGCACTCACAGCACTCCCCTTTTTATATTATATAAATTCTAGCCAGAATGCATATTAGACTAGAAAATGACAAAATTATCAATTATTTTTTAAATCAGTGAGCACAGTCATCTCTCCCACCCGTCCCAACCAAGAGTTTACGAGCGATGGCAAATAGAAAAGAGGCAGCCACTGCTCACAGCAGTCTGCGGAGCATTAGCCGGACTCCTGAGTTGGAAAGGTACCGCTCCTGATGAAGGAAGACATTCCAGAGGACAAGAAGAAAGTGCAGTGCTGAAAAAGGAGCCAAATCAACAAGCACAAAAGGAAAAAAGAAGCTAAAAGACCATGAACAAAAGACTTGGAAACCAGCTTTCTCATTTGCTGCCATGAAATCGTTTGTTTTATTAACGTTTTCATGTTTCATTATGTGCTTTTAAAGCTCCCACTTTTACTTTTTCTTCTTTGATCCTTCATGGGGAGACTGCCTTACAGCCAATTTGCTAGGCAGCGAGCATGCCTGTGGCAAACACGTTTACAGGGCAACTCCCCAGAACCCTCTGAGAAAGACGCCCACGTCAAACTGGGGGTCCCACGGGCGTCTCCAACTCAAACAGGCCGAGCAGAGCATATCCTCCCCAAACTAGTTCTCTCACCTCATCTCATCTCTGTTACGAGTCACACGATGAGTGTCCCACCAGCTCTTCTTCAGAATCTGGAGCTTCTCCCCCACACACCTTGCGTCCCTGATTCATCCATCTCATGCAAAAGCCCGCACATGGACTACCTCCCAGGCCTTCTAGCTTTTACGCACATCCAGTGCTCGCTTTGCTCCTCCAGGCAGAGCCTGCCTGCCAGCCTCACTGCCTCCACTTTGAATACACCTGAGCCCCCCATGCAAACCGCCCCTGCCTTTGTAAAAGCACACCTTTGATTCCGTCACAACCCTGCTTTAAAATCTTGCTTTTGAGTGCTACAACCAATGCCGTGTTTACTTCCATGATTCTGCGTGTACAGTTCCCTTTGGCAACACCCACCTGGTCCACATAGCAACACCCTGCTCAGCTGTTACTTGCCCTACGACGTTTTCTGACGCACGCGCACACCTGCACGCACATACACGCACAGGTTTCCGGGGAGTTACTCACTGCCTTTTGTACGCTGCCCGGGGGTACTGCCCAGTGTGCCTGTTGCACACTACTTCATTGCGATGAGATGGTGTGTGTGCCTAACCGGACAGCTCACGGGTAAGGGACAGGGTAGGCGTATCAGCTCTGGACCCAGACTACCTGGGTTTTCTTTTGGCTTCACCAAAGCAAATTACTTATTTCTGGGCTTCACTTCCTCATCTGCAAAATGGGGATACTAGTGGGGCCTACGACTTTGTGTTGTTGGAAGAATGAAATGAATATACATAAAAGGGCTTAACACACTGCCTGACATAAAATGAAAGATTCCCGTATGCCTGCTGTCCCACCCAGAGGTAAGGACACTGTTGGGGAGGGAAACTTCAGTAAGGATGACTAACTGAACTGAATAGAATACGATCATCGTCACCCATCCCCGAACCACCTTTGCAGCTTTATTTCTACTTCTCACTCATAATGCCCCTCTTTTAGACAGACAATCTCCCTTTCCCTCTGTCACCTCTATTCTTGTATTTTGCAAAGCTGAAGATGCCCTCTTTGTCCTCTTCCCTCCCATCTGGCAGTTCTCAAGTCTGTCTATCAAAAGAACAGAGACGACAGGACACCATTGCCTGGGTATTCTGATTAACTAGGCCCTGGGCATCTCTAACTGTAGAAGTCCAACAGGTGATTCTAGGGTGTTGCTAGGTATGTTTGATGCCTTGAATAGAGCAGACATCTAACAAATGTTTGGGAAATGAAACTCATACACCCCCTCCTGGTCTGCCATGCCCACAGTTATTGTATCTAGAAGGCTCTCCTGAGTTTTCCCAGATGCCTCCCAAACAGGTAAAGGAACATTCTTGTATCAGGATATCTCTCTCTCTCTCTCTCTCTCTCTCTCTCTCTCTCTCTCTCTCTCTCACACACACACACACACACACTATAAAAACCTCCTTGCTCTTATAGATGGGCTTTTGTTCAGAATATGACAAAGTACTTTTTTTAGGCAATGAACTGACACAGGGAAAAAAATTATCTGCACAGTAAGATCTCAACTGTACACAAAATATAATTTTTAAAAATGAAACCCACTAAAATGTCAAGAGTGTTTGTTTCCAAAGGATGGCAGTATGGGAGATTTTTCCATCTTTATCTTTTCTCAGTAATTTCAAATGTTACGCAATAAACACATTGCTTTTATAATTAGAAAATCAAAAGGTTAAAACTCAAAACAGCTAAAAGACTCATCTACCCCTTGTCCAAACAACTTCCAAGAGAGCATTCACAGATCTGTCCAGAGAACTCAAAATTTAAAATAGCTCATATTTTTTAAACACAAATTCCTGATAGTATTTTTAACTTCTTTCTCTGCTATTACATATGAGATCAGACAATTTCGCAAATTCATCCTAGGAAATGTGTTATGTATCTGACTGCTGAATATGACTATGGTCACCTTCTAAGTACTCCCCTTGGGAAGCTCTGCACCAACACCAGCGCCTAGTCCACCCTTCCAAGCAATTCTGGAACTCTTTTTCTGGAATGGCATCAGAGCTGTCACCATACCCAAAATCTGACAATTAAGTTCGTGAATTTGCCACTGTGCACTTACATTGGCAGCACTGTACAAACAACTCGATAAGGTGTCATAATGACAGCTCTGATGGCCATTCCAGAAAAAGAGTTCCAAAATTGCTTTGAAGAGCGGACTAGGCGCTGGCATCGGTGCACAGCTTCCCAAGGGAGTACTTCGAAGGTGACTGTAGTGATGTACAACAATGAAGTATGTGGCACTTCCTCCAGGATAAGTTCACAAAATTAAATGCCCAACCTCATAAAATATCAAAACTGAAAAAAATAAGCTGTACCTACTAAAAGCTACCTTTCTGCCATGGCCTTAAACTATAACCTTCACCGTCTGGGTGCCTGTTCTATCTGGACTGTCAGGCATGACTGCTAAAAGCTCTTAGATCAGAAAAAAAGAAAGTTTCTTTTTCTTTTTTTTTTAAATTCAACTCCAAATACACTTTCCTGAGTAATGGGTGTAGTAGACCAACCATGAGAAGAAGGAATATTCTAAAGTTCCTTCTGAAAGAGTTCAACAAGTTTTCAGCAGGTGTGACCAATCCAGCTGTTCTCGCTTCCACTGTCGTATGAGGTGACATGAGGTTCTTGGCAAAGAGCTAAACCACTGGCCTTTGAAAACTGAATGACGTTGGTGTTTTTCAACAGAGAAATCATCTTGACAATTATCCACAGGATGCCACCTTTCTAACCTATACTCTCCTTTCTTACAGAAGGCCATATGGTTTCATGGAAAGGGTATGGACTTTGCAGTAAGACAGAACCAGTTTTACATCTCGCCTTTGCCACTCACCAGTCTTGTGAGCTTCATAAGTTAACTCCCCTAAACCTTTGATTCCTATAAAACAGGGATAACACTAATCCCCACCCAAATGAATTAAGGTGGGGATTCAATAAGCTAATGGAATTCAAGCACCTAGCATAGTAACTGGCACATACCAAGCATTCCAAATGAGAGCTTCTACTCCTATTGTTTGTGTCAGTGTGCATTTCACTATTTCACTTGAAACGCTGCCCTTTGTAATACATGGGGGAAAGGATTTTTAAATCACTGTATAACATGGACAAGCCAACTTTGAAGTAAATTGTTTTAGTATTGTAACTTAAGTTTATCCTGAAATTCCTAACAAAGGCCTTTTAATGTCAGAAAATCTGGCCACGGGAGTTCCCTGGCGGTATAGTGGCTTAAGGCTTCGTCGCTGGCGCTATCAACACTGCAGCCTCGGTTCGATTCCCAGCCAGGGAGCTACCCACACACAAAAAACAAAAACAAAACAAAACAAGAAAATCTGACCAAGACCTCAAAATGCCAAAACATAGAAGTTTGCCTTTAACTTGATAATTCAGAATGAGGGCAACTGAATAATGGAGCTTTGGAGTCATGACTTTACAGATGGACTCTACCCAGTACCAGTTGTTTGACCCTATGTAAGTGACATAATCCCTGTGAACACCATTCCTACCACATAGAATGGGAAGAAGAATAGTAATTGTGGTTAATGAAAGAATTTTTAAAAATAGCCTACATAAATTGTCTGTGACATGATAGGTTATTAACATAGAGCAGTTCTTCTCATCACAGATTTAATGATACATTAACTGTTGGTGCTTCATATCATCAATGTTAATCAGCTGGGGCCTAAAAATAGGGGTGGGGAGCAAAGCTCAAAACACAGAGGGCCACTCTGACCCTTAGTCAGTACTTACGTCGGCAAACCTTACAGCACTGGCCAGCAATGTGCACGGGCAGAGCATCTGGGGAGCAGTTGAGAGGCGGGCAGGACATCCTCCGGCATTCCACAGCACCACTCTGAGGGAGGAAGGGCAGGGAGAGGGATCTCAGAAGTGCCCTTTGAAAGAAAGTCCCCCTTGTGGAAAACACTCACAGCTCATCCCAGAAATCTCATGAGGGAAACAGAAGCACGGTGCGGAATTCCCAGTCTGCCCCAGGACCACAAATACAATCTTTTCTCCAGCCTGCATGAACCTGTGCCACCTCAATTACTTTTCTGATATACATCACTGGCTTCACTCCACCTGCCCATGTGGGCTAAGGAGATTAGGCAGAAAACAAAAAGCCTATTTTTACAAGAACATAAATAACACCTTTTGCAGACCCTGTCAATCACTGTTGAGGCTCTAACAATGTGTTTTGTATTTTCCCAGACAAACAACAGCATTCTTCAGATATTTATCAAATAATTTCAACTGCACAGGGTTTACATACTAATTGGAGGGGGGGTGCTTCTTGAATTTTCTGAAACAGATGAAGGAGCACACAAATGATGAAGACCCTGAAGGTCTAAGAGGGGGTAGATCTTACAATTCCCTGAAACAGATGATGGATAACTTGTAAAATATAATAAAACACCTGCAAATTAATTGAAGCCCCTTCTGAAACTTATCCTAACAGAGAAAAGTTGTACATGAAGCTAACCTTTAGGTTGTTTGAAAAAAATCTGATCTTCCTCCCTCTCACAGTCAAATCTCCAAACTCCAAACAGTAAGCTTCTTATAAAGACAGGGAAAGTAGGTTTTGCATTTCCCAGTATTTGTATGTGAAAGGACACTTTTCCAACTGCTCTTCACAACTTCACAAAAGGGAACACTTGTTGGAGTGAACAATATACATTGAAGAACTAGACTACACGACAATTAGTGAAACTGCTCTGCTGCAGGGTGGCTATTTTATGAATTTATACAGAGGCTTACTTGGCATGTGCAGTTCCTGCAGTGATCACCATCAACCCAGGAGTCCTGGTCTCTATAGAACAGTCCACTCACTTGACAGGTCTTTTCACAATGACAGTTTTCCAATTGACTAAGTCTTGTCTCGGCATAATTTAGCTGCAAACAAGAGTTACTAGCTGTTCATTTCTGTAATTCAACTGCATTGTCCTACCAAAGCAATAGCAACAAGAAAAAAAACAAACAAAGGAGGAGGGAGGAAAACGCTCAGAGCAGCTCATTGATTTCTTGTCAGAACTACCTCCTGTTTTGGGTTTTTCTTTTTCTTTTACATGAGGTAGAATCATTCTCAATTAAAGACATATTGGCTCCCATGGTCTAATGAGCACCAAATGAGACATTAAACTGTATCTCAGGGACCTCCGGGATGTTCACAAACCTGTGTGCTTTCAGCTCAAAGCCCACATGGAAGCACTCGTAATGAATGTGTTCTCAATGACACTGTACAATGTTTACAGGAGAGCTAATCAGGGACTCCAAAATACTTAGCACTTATCTCCCACCACCTTTCTGTGTTCACACACTAACCGGAGTGTCATGGTTTATAAGCAGGGAAGTCCCTGCTTCCTCTCTTGGGAAAAGTTCTGGGGAGCTGGGGCCAAAAAATGTCATAGAAGGATCTAGTTTCTCTCCAGCTCTGGATCCCCCACAAAACGAATGCCCCAGAGATCCACTTTGGTGTTCAGATAAAGGTCAGAAGAAGTCACCCAATCTCCAGGTGAGATCAAGATTTGGTAAACAAACCTTTTCCATTTTTCCAAGTCACCTAACTGTTACCATTAATCACAGGATCTTAGAATCTTTGAATCTTCGACTTGCAAGAGGTTGTAAAGTTTGAATGTCCTCACGAGTAACCCTATCAAGTGATGATCCAGCCTACGTTTGTATACCTACAGTGGTACTCATTATCTTCCAAGGAAAACCATCTTGTTGTTAGCTCTGGATGCTTGAAATATCTTTCTTGGTTGGAGCTCTGAAATCACTTCCCTTTTCCTATTACATCCAGTTCTGCCTTGTAACCATCTGACCAAGTTTCATCTTTCTTCAAACACTGAAGGTGGTCCTGACCTCACTCACACCTGCTCCTGACCACCATCAGCACCAACAGGTTTCCCTTCAGAGCTCCTCATAATATGCTTCCAACCCTCACTCCTGGTCACCTCCCATGCAGCCTACTCCAGTTTGCATGCACAGATACGGTGCCAAAAAAAAAAAAAAAAAAAAAAAAAAAAAAAAAAAAAAAAAAAAAAAAAAAAAAAAAAAAAAAAAAAAAAAAAAAAACGGAACTCTGGTACCATCTCTCTACTGTCACATCCATACTAAAGAGCAACTCGGTCCAGTAGCAATATTCTTCTTATTCCCCTTTCCTTACAGAGTGACTGCTCTGATAGAAAAACAAGTGTCACTTCCAAAAAATTCACCAAATAGTTTACTTTTTCCTTCTCAATCATACTTACACCTCCATGTCTTACGTATTTTCCCCAAACAGGAGAGCAAGCCAATCTTTGATCCAACTAATATTATTTCCAGCTACTATTTTAGATATAATGGTTGAACCTGGGTAACGTGGAGTCCCACCATCTTTCTACATTAACTATGGTTCTATTCCATACATGCTTCTCTCAATCACTTATAATAGTACTACTTTAGGGAATCGACACCCATATGCAATTCCAACCTTGGTTTCTGTCACTTACTACATCCTCTTCTTCCAAGCTTTTGGAATTTCTCAAAACTTGCTTTTTGCCTGCGTTTTGTGGTGGGTGGTGCTAATGGGAAGAGAAAAGAACAAACAGAATCCTAGACAAGCCACAAGCACCTTAATCAGCTCTGAAGAAGCTGGGAGGTGACGGCATGAAATACTAGCTTCCTATGACTCCTGAAATATCCATGATCTTCCAAAAATTCAAGTTACATTGAAATTGCCAGCCTAATAATCCTTGAGTTTCTAGAATTTGTGACAATTAGGTTCTTTGGGAATTCTTTAGGAAATAAAGATAAACTACACTTCCAAGAGTTTGGTGAGGTCAAGTGGCCAAATCCATGTATAGGAAAAAGTTAATAACCAGGAAGTGACAACATTACATATTATCTCTAACTTCATTTCTATAGCCCCAGTAGTTCCTACAAAAGGTGCTGACTGATGGCTGACCTAGGATTGAACAAGGAACAGTTGAACTAGATCTGCATCCCCCCCCCCCCGAAATTGGCTCAAAATGGGGCATCTTCAAAGGAAAGGTGCCATTCTCCCTCTGAAAATCTGGAACAACTGTAGCATCTGTAGCACCCTAAAAAGGAAGCTTCTTGAAGACTAACTGACCCAAAAGGCAATTCTCTGTCTGTCCAGTTCCCTGGAAATCCAGGAGGTTGCCTACATGTAATAGTGTCAGGTTTCAGTCTGTCCAACAAAGCTGAGCTATGCTCGAGCATAAAACTCAATTCCAAAGGAAGCCTCAGTTTTAATATAATGGAAGCTATTCTCAGGGCTGACTCTGTTTCCCTTCTGAACTTCACTTTTATTTTTTAATATATTTAGCCTTTTCTGATAACATCGAAAAGCCCTAATCATTGTAACCTACGAGGACATCAGACAGAAACAAAGACAGGGGGCTATTAAAGCAAAAGGCTAACTTTTCAAAGGCACTTAGTATGTAATCTTGCCTTCCTATTCCCCCTACTAAATGCTGTTACAACAATAAAGAAGAAAAACAACTCTGAATCAAAAAATAATTTACATTTTCTGTCACCGGCATTAGCATGCTGAATTTACACAAATTCATCTTCAAAAGCTATTTCTACACTACTGCCATTTTCTCCAGAAATGCCTGCAGATCCAAAATAGCTACCGTATCACATCTACATCTCTATTCTGTTTTACGTTTGTTCATACATTTATGTAAGCAACCACGGACCAAATCATTTATTCTTAACTCCACACATTCGAAGACAAACAGCAAAAACCCTTTTCACGGTAAGCGCGTCTGAGTGCATTAGCGGTGTGGTAGATTACTTTTTTTCCCTTTGAAGTACAACTTGGCATTTGCTATATGAAAGGGGAAAAAGAAATCTTTGTGTTAAACCTTTAAGCTTAATTGAAAAATCACTATTGAGCTCCTCGAAACAATGAAAGTCTCAATATTAAATATGTTACAAGCTGAAAGGCCGCTCCAAGTACTGCTTGATTTGCATAAATAGATTTTTCAAAGATTTAAAAAGTAATCAAGACACTGCCCGTATCCAGCATCTCTTCTTCCTTAGTTTGAAGAGGGAGGCAGAGCCTGACCCCATCACCATGCACCTGGCCCAGAGGCGGGTGATTTCCACAATGTCAAGGCTACCTGGGAAAACTTGCAGAGTACGCCAGGGGCCTGGTGATTTCTTACGGATCACTCAGTGGAAGCAACAGGGGACAATCTCCCTGTACCTTCTCCGCCTTGGAAAAACGTATGGTTTTGCGGGAATGCCAGGAATCTTCAAGAGGGCTCTTGTGTACCCTGATCACTGTCACCTGAAGGTACATGCAAGCTGTTCCCATGATCTGTCCTGTAGCAAGCAAGAACACAGTCATTCTGCAGCCTCCCCACTTGAAAGGGGAAAAGGAACAACAGACCCCCGTAAGCAGATCCGACCCTCAGGCCTACGTGGTCTCTGCAACTGTTTGGTTTGACGTGATTTTGGCTACCATCGCCTGTCTAGCTTGTGCACGGGGCTTGCTTCCTGGAAAGATTCCATGGCTTCTGCTATGATCCATGTGTGAGGACTTTCTGTTGCTTTCCAAGTCACCCTGGCGCCTGCCTCGAGACCAGGGCCCTGACATTCACAGACTCTGCCAGACTGTGTAATTCCAACCCACTGGGGAAGGTCTACATGGTCTTATGGACTGTCTTCCCCTCACAGGTGCCTATTTTCCCCAGATTTAACAATATAATTACCAAAAGCCGCTGGTGATTGAATGTCATTGTGATCCATGCAACAAACCAGACCTGAAAACCTCACCTGCCCGGTCTGAAGTAATCTTCATAAAACCAAAAACAATTTTTACCAATTTTCAAAAGGAGAAACTGCGGCTGCAACAAATCCAACAAACCATGAAGCGCTCACCTTGATGCCTCCACGGGGTAGAGGGAAGGGGGTCAGACTGCAGGGTCTGCCCAGTATGGGCTGCCCTAAATGAAACTCCTACATGAACATTTGGGCCCCAAAGGGCTGTAACCTCAGTTTAAGCATGAATAAAAAAGAAACACATCTTGCACAAGGCACAGAAAGAACATCTCCCTGCTCAGTTCTTGGCACTGGCTCCAGGGAACCATCGATCTTGAAAATTCTAAAAATGATTTCCTCCTGAGATTTCACCTGGCCCATCCTAGGTCTGCAGTCTGAGTCTGAGCAGTCTGTGATGTGAAGACCCTTGAGAAGACCATGTGGTATCAGGAGGCCCCGCGTGGTCCTGGCAGAAGCTCACACACTGTCTAACCAGGACTCGGAAAATTGTCCAAGTCAAACAAGTGGCTGTCACCAAGAGTGAGTTAAGAGGCCTTGTTCTCGCCCTGACATTCCCCCCCTTGAAAAGCTGCTACAAGCTCTGGGCTCACTTTTCACCCCCAACAGGTACCGTGTGAGCATCCATCCTCCTCTTTTATGGCTCATTCTTCCCGCTGACACCTCAGCCTCCGGCTGCAGCACGCGCCCCCCTCCCGCCCTCGGCCACCCCTCCTTTGTATCTCTCGTTTCTCTTCTCTAATCCTCTCCTCTCCCACTATGAACGCTCTCAGCCGTGATTCCACTTTCAGAATCTGAGTGTGAGTCCCCACCCTGCCATCCACTATCTTGGGAAAAGTTACAAAAAAGTTATAAAAAAAAAAAAAAGTTACAGGGCTTCATTGCTTTCTTGGAAATCGGTCTTCTCGCGTGGAAAGGGGGCTAATCAATCAAGCCAAGCTCACAGGATTGTTGTGAGGATTTAAGTGACAGGGCATATAAAAAGTTGAAGTACTGTAACTAACACACAGTAAATACTCAATAAATACTGCCTAGTGCAAGTGACCTTCCAGCTTGTTCTAGATCAGGGTCTGACAAACCAAGGCCCACAGACCAAATCTGGCCCACCATTTATTTTCCGATGGCCTTTGCACAAAGACTAATTTGTACATTTTTCAATGGTTATGTTTTAAATGATTATATTTAAATAAAATAAGTATATACATAAGATCCTCAAATTTTGCCTCCAGGCCTGCAAAGCTTAAAATTCACTAGCTGGCCCTTTACAGAAAACATTTGCTAATTCCTCTAGCTTATCACAGATTCCAAATGATGCAGGGAAAATAGCAGTGCTCAAGTTTTCTAATTATAATTCCACACACAGTTTGGAAGAAACAGACAAATCTTCCCAAGTGCCTAGGGGAGGAGGGGGCAGAGGAGGCTGAGAAGGTAGATTATTCTCAGCTCGCAATTACCCACAATTAAGTATCTCCTGCCTCCCAAATGTGCACTTTACATAATAATGTTTTGAGGACAGAGCTCGATGTGGCATCCGGAAAATGTATGGCTAAAAAGGGAAGAATGGCATCCCCTGTAATAGGAAGGGGCATCCTCAGAGCCGAGGAGGGGACAGCCACCATCACCTGAGACTGAGTGGCAGGTTCCTTCTTCCAAAAGTTTGGTAGCAAGCTAAAATATAATTAACAGTATTGAGATCAAGCTGCTTCAGACAATATGAAATAAAAGCCTCTCTACGCCTCAAGCTGGGAATGCCAATAATTGCCTGCATGTCACATTCCCACAGTTCCCTGAAGTGAGAAGCTCACGTTTCACTCTCGCGTCTCCGTCTCAGCTTCTCTCTCAGAAAAGTGTTGTCTCTCCTTTCCAGACAAAAGGGGACTTGGATGAAAATCCAGTTTGAAACAGACCCATTATCTTCAGCAATAACAATCTATGGGTACAAAACAGAGCCCTACCTCCAAACCCTCTCCTACGCACCAATATTTGTCCCCGTGCCACAGCTGAGGGCAGGGAGCAGTCAGAGCCGCCAGTAGAACAGGATGAATGGATCATTTGCACTGTTATTAAAATTCTTCCTTTCGCAGAATATAAGATCTCTCAGGTCCGACCTAATTCTCTCATCGCCCTAGGCTGGAACTCATGTCCACGACTGACTGGTATCACAACAACAGCATTAGCCACATTTTCTATTTATCCAGGGGCTTTCTCCACAGAGCTCAGGGCTTCTCATTATGAATCTAAATTTTATGAATAAATATTAAAGCCCCTAATTGTGTACATGTTTGGCTCTGCTACTCGAAATGAACATCTCTGGGGTAGAAATCATGTCTTATTAATCAGTGCCTCCTCTGTTCCTGACACAGGGCCTGGCAAACAGCAGATCCTCCAAAGGTTCTTGTTAAGGGGATGATGGAGAAGAGAAAAAGATACAGAATTATAAAACGGAAGGTGCTAAAATGCAAACTTTGCCTCCTTCACTATGCTACTCAGGACCAGTCCTGGAATAAATCATACCTTACAAATGTGATATAATGCCTTCCTGTGACAACAATCTCTTTCTAACAATAGCTGTTTTGCCCCTTCTGATTATTGGCAATTATTCTTACATCCAAAACGCATTAGCTTCTAAGCAGCAGTGGCTCTGACCATATATCATCTCACAGTGCTACTAGTTTAATAGCCAACGGGCAAATTCCTTTCCACTCCCAGGAAATCATCAGGGGTACATATTGCCTCTTTCTTCCAAACATTTTTCAAGTAAACATTTTGATACAGCCTAATAGTATCAAAGATGGAAATGGTCGTATTTACCGTAAGTAGCACTATTTCAAGAATGAAGCATTTTCATAGTAACATATCGCAGGTGCCAAAGCTACAACTGTTTCCATTATAGCGCATCACTCTAAATTCCAGATAGCATGAAAAAAGAAATGAAACATCACAAGTGAAACTTAGGTACCTACTTTTGTAGTCATCTTGGCCAAAAGTTCTTGTAAATCCATTATTCCTTGCACCAGGCTTAAGAAATCACTACAAGTTGGGCAAGCTCAATAAAGAAAAGATAAAATAAATGTTGATAACGTGATAATATAAGAAAGAAATTTTTAAATCACTAGTTTAGCTATGCAGAAGGGTTTTTGTTTTTGTGGTTAAGTATTGCTTTGAAATTGGTGTGAAATCACAGAGGATTTTAGATCTTTCCCTTTTATTAATAAACAAAAAGAAACAGGAAAAAAGAACTGTTAACTGAAAAGAAAGGCAATATAACATCTTTAAAATTAAACCCTTGTTTGTATTTATATATGACTGAAAAAAAAATGTAAATTATCATAGAAAAAGGAAAAGTAAACACATCCACATCAAGAAGTTTGAACAATAGTGTGTGTGTGTATATATATATATATATATTTGTGTGTGTATGTGTGTGTGTACACACATAGATAAATACATATATAAATATAAATTATATTAAACATATCTTTCTGTATCAATTTATATAATGTAAACTGCTATTGTAATATTTTTCTTACCTTCAAATTTTAATTCTATAAATAATATATAAGCTTTTTTAAAATTCAAAGACAGAGAAGTATATAGTATAGGTAAGTTCTCTTACACTATTGTTACCACCTCATCAGTCAACACTGTAAATACTGAGTGCAGATCCTTCCTAACCTGTTTCTCTGATGTTATCAACAAGTTATACAACATTAAAAATTCACAAATACTTTAAGTTGCTACTTACTGCGATTCAGGTTCGGACACTGAGTAATGTATCCATTCGGCATAAAGATGATTTTCCCATCTTGAATGACCCCCTTGATAACAAAAGAGAGAAGTGACAATCAAGACTACAGTTACCAGTTCACATGGCCCTGTCACGTGTTCTCTGCAGGGCAGATTATTTTTAAACAAGTCTGATATCCTCATTCAAAAGGTGAGTTGGCCTTAGTTCACACTGAACAACTCAAAACCATCCTACTCCAGAAATGCTGAAGTGTACGTTCATTTTTAGAAAGCTACAATTAGTAACCACTGGTTGATGCAAATGACATCATAGCACTAAGGGTACAACAGTAAATGTTCTTCAACTATCGTACTAAGAAGGCATTGATGCAATAAAAATTCTCCTCAATAGTCATCCTGGAATATTAAATATTCCTAATTCACAGGATTTTTTTTAAGTGGGAATGAAATTATAATAGAAACATTAAACTAAAATGTTGCTATTGATTCATTTAGTCACAGAAACAAAATTAGACATGAGGAAAATTCCCTAACAATCTTTGCTCTCAGCTAATTAAGTAACATGAGTCTTGGCTGGTGAGGCTTAAGACCTGCTCAACATCTCGCTATGAGTAAAAAATGGTCTTTTAATTCTGTAACTTAGTCTGGAAGTACAACCCTAATTTTAAGAAGTCATCAGGGCTGCCATGTCTCAATGAAAATATTGACTTGGCGTTTGGAGTTTTCAAGTTGAATTTTAAGATTCTGTTTCTATGGTTTCTTTTTTTCCTGATTTGATGGAAGAGATATTACGGAACAGATGGAAAATGTGGAAGCTGGTTGAAAATATTGAGCTTAATCCATAAATAAAATATAGATTTAACAGAGTGTGCAAGTCTTTCAGAGGAAGTAACATTTAACACTTATGTGTTCATCTTCTAAACAGCAGAAGATAATCGGCAAATGCTGTTTTCTGCTTATTATTTCAAGATAAAATAATAATTGGAAATATAAATAGAAGTAACAGGGTCGCAGGACTTCTTCCTCAGAATTAGATACATTGCTTCACCTCTTCCTCTTCAAGAACGATGCAGTGTTTATGATTATGGGAGGAGACAGCCTCACCACGGGGAGGAAGTCCCTGTCACTGCTCCTCAATATGAACTCATCATGTCTTGCAGGGAACTTCCAGGGAGCAATTAATGGAGTGCTTCTACATGCATCAGCTTTTTCCTGAAGTTGCTCAGTTTTCCAAAGCAAAATAACTCCTTTAAAAGGACAGGGTATCTTTCAAGCACATTTGAGAACTGTGACAAAAGCATAGAAGTGGGAGAAGTCAGGGAACCTGGGTTCAAGGTCTGGATCCATCTGGCTAACTGGGTGAACTTAGACAGTAAATCTACCACCTTCTCCAAGCTTCAGTTGCTTCATTTGGAAAGTGAAGTGCTGTATGCAAAAGCTAAAGATCCTTCCAGCACTTAAGTGCCAGATAATCAAACAGGCGCCCAAAATGAAATTGTCACAATTTAGATCTCTGTGCATTGGCTACCTTTCAAGTTAAAAGAAAATTAATCAAGGACAGAGGAAGCTGTAGATTTTCATCAAAGAACAAACCATCACAGAGAACTGAGTATCCTATTAGAACACGTGTGTCTTACCAGGTTGAACATGAATGAATTTATTAGAGTGACCAACTACCTGGGTTTTCCTAGGAGTCAGAGATTTCAGTGCTAAACTAAGAGACTCTCAGGTGGTCATGACAGTTGGTCATCTGATGTAATACAGAAATGGTGAAAGAACAGATAACAGCTAAGAATTGGCCCATTATTACCTATTTGTCAGAAGACCCTATCAGGGGTGTCCAACCTGTTGGCTTCCCTGGACCCCATTAGAAGAAGAAGAATTGTCTTGGGCCACTCATAAAATACACTAACATTAGCAATACCTGGTGAGCTACAAAGAGGTCCATGAATGATTTTTGTAATGTTGTAAGAAAATTTATGAATTTGTGTTGGGCCACACTCAAAGCCTTCTTGGACTGTGTGGAGCCCACAGACCACAGGTAGAACAAGCTTGCCCTACATCATTCTTATTTTTATCAGAGACGTAACAAGTACTCAGAGATCTGGAGTACCTTTGTTGTATTAATTCCCTTTTCAAAAACAAATAGTAAATTCATTTGAAAAAGCTATCATCCATTTATCCTATAGCAACATAATATAGAACATAGTACTTCAGCTTTTTTTAAAGTGACGGCTGATTTTGTTACATTATAAATTACAAATTGCCTCTCTCACATACATCTTTCTTCTATCTGGCACCCTCCTAACGTCTTTGTCTTTCCACTTTTAATCTCTGGCACACACTTGTGTGTTACACAGATCATTAGGTAAAGGTCAACAATGTTGACTTGAACAAAAACAGAAATCAGGGCTGACAGCTTCTCAGTGCCCGTTAACACAGAAACTCAAAGCACTTGGTATTTTTTCCTAGGAAAGGTCATGACGCTCAAGCCACATAATGGCATGGAAACATGTTCTTGTCAAACATATCAAGATGGGAACATTAATGTATTTGAATGTATGTAATTCCATATTGGATTAAAAGGATGGTGGCAATATATTATATAAATGCCAACTGTAACGCAAAGAAGTCTGAGTGTATGTGCGTACAAGTATGCGGCACCGTGTCCAGAACGTGAACCAGAAGGTCTTGCCTTGACTCACCATATGGACCATTCAGTACCTGGACATTTGTCAGCACAAGAAGTTTTATATAGTATAAAACTACAAACTACAAAGTAGCTTGATCAACCTTGTTTCTCCCAGAAAAATCACCTATGAGAATTTCTACAGATAAAAATTTGCCATCAAGCACTGCAACTTCTTCCAAAAAAGATGAAATAAGGGATCACAGGATAGAGTTTATATTATTTCTCCTTATTTAACTTTAAATGTATCTACACTTAGATGAAAATGCAACTCTAGGCCTCATTTGATCTCAGTTTTTCAGACCTATGCTTTATTTCATATGATTCATTGTGTCAGTGCTTCTGAAATTTTGAGTTTCTTAAAGATCACCTTGAGTATGTGTTTAACAGTCAGATTCCTGGGTCCTGCCCCAGATTCTGTTTCAGTAGGATCTGAGTGGGCCCGGGAATCCTCACTCTTAAGAGCTGTCCCAGGAAAGTCAAAGGACTCTACTCTGAAAACGCTGCTCTATTGCCAATCATGTGTTTACTCATTTGAAGTTCCCTGTGGCGAAACATCATCCAAATCCAATATAGGAATAGAATAAAATCTCTCTGATTTGGAACTGAATGGCAACCCACAGAATTACTAAATTATCAACACCGTGAAGGCAAAAATCACATTTGCATCACAGTACTCCGTGCAGGTCCTACTGTAGTATATTTCACAAAGTAGGCATAACAAATACCTTAAAAGCATCAAATGCCTGAAAACTATCAATTCCACAATACTGAACAATATAATTTTCAAAGTCTAAGAAGCGCGTGTTGGGTATTCATTTTAGAACCAGGGATTTAGAATCTTAGAGAAGGTTGAGGGAAGACAGTCATGCCTGTTTTGAAAAAGCTTCCAAGGTGATTCTGATATGCCCAGTGAGGACTGTAGACCTGGGGTCTGATCTAGGACCAGATCACCTGGTCATGTGACCCTTAAAATGCAGGGCTTTGATACTTTCAGTCGCTTTCCTAAAAAACACCTTAATCCTAGGCCATACACTACATACAGGTCTACTAACTCCCAAACCAGTGCTGGGCACTACAACACAGTGCAAGTAAAAATACATGATTTAAGAAAGTCTCAGAGTTATGTGTTGCCAAAAAACGAGGTCTTGGTGTACGCCACAGGAAAGAATTCAAGGACACACCCAGTAAGCCCAGCAAGCAGTATATTTATGAAAACCCCTCGACAGACAAATGAAATGAAATTCTATGTGAGCAAAATATACTACTTATTTTTCAACTTAATATTTGTGTAAGCTTAATCCCTCAATGTACAAAGACAACTCGGATACATCATGTGTATCTTAAATCTGCACATGTCTCAGAGACATCATTGTTTACAATGGCTTTAGAGACACATGATGTATCCGAGACTTCCACGTACATCAAGGGGTTAAAAGGATAGTACACTCTCAAGAAGGGAAAGTAGGCAGGCCTTGAGAAGAACTGTGTGAAATATTCAAGACTTAGGTGTGGCCTGATAGGTGTTCCCAGACAGGGCCTCCCTGACCACCCCTTCCCATTGGGAGGAGGGATTTTTGTTCTTATTTGGCTCTTGCCGGAACTGTCACGGAAGTGAGGGCATGGAGGTTTTCCCTAACTGCAATAATATTATAATCTATTATAATGAGCTAAAGTTCACCTTGAGGGACAAGATGGTGTCCTGGGCCTGATCTCAGCCACCAAAATCTAGTTCTGGCCAGTCTGGTGACTCCAATTTTTCTTAAGGATGATCTCAGCTCCTCCCTCCTTTGTTGCCCCTTACTTCCTCCTTCTTCTGGTCCTCTCCCTCTGTCCCTGAGACCCTATTCTTTCATCCTATGGTAACAATACGAACTAAGAAGATGTTGCTACAATGAGATCCTGTTATCAAAATGAGGTCCCATCTTAATTGCCTAAATTGATAGATACTATTTAATTGCCCATAACAAATTATTTGCATTAGATACTAACAGTTTTCTAAAACAGTTCTTTAGTGTTAGAAAACAGAGGTCCTCTTAGGTAGTCTATTATTCACCTACTCACCCCCACCCCCAATGGTCTTATTTACACTATTAATTTGCAAAACAATCCATTTTCTCATTGTTAAGGCAATGCTAAACATCAGCCACCTGAGGAGCTAAATAAATCCTAACCTGCAGGGCTCAAATTAATAAACTTTTACTATTAGTACTGATGAGAGAGAGAAAAATGGATTCCTCCCTCCTTTGTTACATCCACCTGTTACAACTCTCTACCTCCTGCACTCGGCTCACCAGGAACTGAAAAATAAATTTGCACCAGATAGGTTGTACATTATGGGGATTTTTGTTTGGAGAATTAATGCCCATTAGTTCCTTTGTTCCAAGAGCATTTCTCATTTCACAGTAAGAAACAGAGGAAGATGCAATAATAAAAAAAAAGATTAGAAAAATGACACTATTATTACCCTCTTATGCATGGAATCACTGAGATTAGGCAAACCCTTCTAAGACTCAGGGCTTTCTGAGACAAATGAAAGCAGCTTTGCCGCCAAACAAACGCTAATTCTTTTTTAACGCTCTTATTTCCCTGCAGATCTCTGTTTACACTGAAGAAAATGCTTCTATTTTTTTCTATGCTAAAACACTGAAACAAAAGACTCTGAAAGGGAAAGGGAAAAGGAGTGGGGAGAGTTCCTGCAGGGCGTGTAAATATATGGACGAAGATATGTTCTGTTTACAAACAGGCAAGGACCCAAGCTTTGGCAACAGGCTACCGGAAAAGTACGCGTGAGGAAGCTCACAGGGAGGATTTTCAAGATGCAACCATTATGTATTTCTGCCCTGAAGACAGTTAATAAAATATTCCAGCCAAGAAAGACACTTGTCAACTTCCATTACGATCAATAAAAACTGTCAGCTTATTAGCATATCATTAGTTGTCCTGCTGTTTTCAAAGTCTTAAAGCACAGAAATATTAATCTACAAATGTATAAGATTCCTCAGCTCTGCGACTTTGGCTTTCCGCATGAAAGGAAAAATAAGAATTAGAGATGGAAAGAATACAATATAACTACTTTTTCTATGTGCCTATAAACATATGTTTACCATCTGTGGAATGATGGGAACCAGCTGAGGTAAAAAACAGCAGCTGTGGCATAAAAAAATAATTGTAATCTATTTTACTTGGCAGTGACAGCTCAGCTGTTAAGGAAACAGTGATGTCCAGGTGAGGGACAGATTTCAGACCCCAATTTACCCAACAGAGAGAGAGAGAGAGAGAGAGAGAGCGCGTACTTCGGCCTCTGTGCAAAGCTCTGCGATGTGAACTCCCTGAGATCTCAGCTAGTTACAAAATGCCTGAGACCCAAGCCACTGGCACATCCCATCGCTCACTGCCATTCACCTAGGTTTGTTGTTTCTTTCTCTACCCTCTGAAACAGTAACAGCATAATCAGCTTAGAATACATCAAAGGGAAATTGAGTGGTAGTCAACCATCTTGATAATGAAAACCTCTGACAATCAGAAGATTCAGATAACCTATCACGATTGGACAGCTATTTTCTCAAACAGACGCGGTTGGGAAGTGAACAAATCCGCAGCGTGTGTGCTGTGTCTCTGCTAGGAATCTCCTAACGCTAGACGCTTAGGTGCCGGCACCGCCTTCTGCTCTCTCATCAGCAGCTCTTCCAGCGCACTATCCAGAAGGATCCACCAGGGCCCAGGAATTAGGTTTGACAAGTGAGGAGTTTTTGCTTTTACTTTGCCTATAAAGCAAAGTACTAATATTTAAAAATAGAGAATAATAGTAGTTTAACCTGAAAACATATAATAAGCATTTTTAGTTCTTCAGCGATAAAGAGGCATGGTTCTTGGACCCAGTGGGCATCTTCTACGTGACAAATATTAAAAGCCTGAAGATGTGCTGACTCTCACCTGAGAAGGGCTGAATCTTTTACAGGGGCATTAAACTGACAGGTAATTTCTGTAATGAGATACTGACATATTTTCCCTACCTGGCCATCTCACCTCGCCAGTGGATGGCCAGAAGCACTGGTGGACACACAAGATTCTAAGGGGAGATGAGCTCCAAAAGGTTCCCTTCTAAAGCACCATTCGACCAACTACTCCCACCGGCAAGTAAAGTGATTCACATTGTGTGGAAATGCCAACCCCTTCTGGTGCTTCTCACTGGGACCACCTGTTCCTTTAGAGCAGCGGTTCTCAACCTGTGGGTCGTGACCCCTTTGGGGGTCAAATGACCCTTTCACAGGGGTCGCCTAAGACCATCAGAAAACACATATCAGATAGTTACATGATGATTCATAACAGTAGCAACATTACAGTTATGAAGTAGCAATGAAAATAAATTTATGGGGGTCACCACAACCTGAGGAGCTGTATTAAAGGGTCGCAGCACCAGGAAGGTTGAGAACCACTGCTTTACAGGCCGGAGTCCTGGATAAAGACAATAAGCAGTCTCCTCCGTGGGATGGTATAGTTGAGTGAAATGTCTCTATCACCTAACACAGTGACTAGTACTTGGTAAGCAAAACTATACAAATATTTTTTGAATGAAAATCTGGATGAATGAGCAAAGATGGAAATAAAAAGGGCCTAAGCTTAAATTCCGCCACTTAGAAACTGTATGAGACTGGCAAATAGCTTGGTCTCTGAGTCCCATTGCCTGATTTATACAATAAGGACAATAACAGCTATCTCATTAGGATTCTCTGAAAGGGAAATGTAATTAACTGAGATAATGTACGTAGAACCACACAACATAGGATGTACGAAGCACTCAATAGTTGTTGGTACTGTCTTCCACATCCCTATAAACCTACCTCTAAAGTAAAACAATTGTCCAAGTCTATGAACACCCCTTGCACTTTGTCTTTATTGGGTATTTGGGCTCTTACGCACAAGGTTCCTTGCATTTACAGAGAATCATACACTCATCAATCTAGAATAGATAATAGGAATAACTGTTCTCCCTCTCTTAATCACAAACTCCCTACAGAAACAGAAATCCCTAGAGGTCAAGAAAAGTGCCTATCAATTTTATACAGTAGAGCATTAAGCACACAGAGCACATTAAATCATGAGAAAGGAAGGGAAGAATGCGTACTGAAAACTTACTACATGTCAGGTGTCTTCAAGGTATATTCTTATGTAACCTGCATTACCTTTATGAAAGGTATCTTTGCCACTTCACGAATAAGATGACAGATTCCTAGCTGGTACAGTCATTCATTTTAAGAATGTACTGTCTGCCCATTCTGTTCCTGGTACTATTCGAAGCACTAGACACAGTTCTCACTCAAGTAAATCTTACAATCTAGAGAAAGTGATCAAAAATAAACAAGTAAACATCCATATAGATTATACTCAGGACCAGCTACATAATTTGCAGAGTCCCTTGCTTAAAAGTCATTGAAAACTTGAAAATGGCAACAGTGCATTAAACGAATCACGAGGCCTTTCTAAGTACAGGACCCTGTAGAAATGCACACAGGTCAACTGTCCATCACAACAGCCCTGCCTATACTTTCAAACTGCAGTAAGAGTCACAGAGGACATTGAAAAGTTCCAGTGAAAAAGTACGTGGTGGAATGAATCCAAACTGATTTCCCTGGCTGTATCCACAGGCCTTGAACTTCATTTCATTCACTCTTCTCTGCTTCTCAAACTGTCAATGATTCTTCTTAATGCCAACTGTCTTATCTTAGAGTTCAATGATTCTTTCTTCTGCCTGCTCAAATTTGCTGGTGAATTCTTCTAGTAAACTTTTCACTTCAGTTGTACTTCTCAGATGCAAGATTATAATTTCTATCTCTTTACTGATTTCTCATTTGTTCATACTTAATTTTCCTGACTTCCTTTAGTTCTTGGTCTAGGTTTTCCTTTAGTTCCTTGAGCACATTTAAGACAGTTGTTTGAAAATCTTTGTCTAGTAAGTTCAGTGTCTGGGTTTCCTCTGAGATGGTTTGTGTCCATTTATGTTGCTCCTTTGAATGGTAATACTTTCGTTTTCATTTGTTTGCTCTGTGATTTAACTTGGCCATTTGTATACTGTAGTGACTCTGAAAATGACCGTCTCCCTTCCCCAGGATCTCCTGAGTTTGTTTTTGTGTTTTTTTTGTTGAATGCTGTAGTAGTCCATTTGTTTTATGACCTTCCAATTATGTTTGTAGAGATTGTATTTCTTGTTATGTCAGGTCACTGAAATCTGTTCCTGAGCTTATATATTCAGCTAGTGTTTAGACAGATTTTCTTAAATGCCAGAATGGGGGCAAAGGGAGAAAAGGGGAAAGAGGGAGGAAGGGAGGAGGGGGAAAAGGGTGAGAGAGGAAGGGAGCGGGAGCTATAGATATATAGAGGTATACTGGGGCCCTCCTTCCGCACTTAGCTACGCTTGTAATTAACTACAGGAACCACCCAGAAGTCAAAGCCTAGGCCATTCTCACGTCTTTTCTGAAAATGCATCTTCTTCTGGGCATGCATGTGGCTTTCTATACATGGTGATTTTCAAATGCCCTAATTGTCCAATGAATCTCTCTCCCCAGTTTTTCCTCCTTGCTTTAGATGGGCTAGTGTGTATGTTGACTGTAACATTTTGCCCCACATAGCTGCAGGTTCTTTGTTAGCTCTGACATATGTTCCTGCAAACCTGCCACTTTTCTTGCCTGGGAGACTTCTGAGTTAGGCAAAAACAGAAATGGGTGCCTTTCTTCAGTCCTTCAAATAGTTCAGACAGAAAAGACATACACAATAATTTGTAACCATAGTTTGATCTGCTTGCTCTAGAACCAGGGACTATTGTCCAATACTGGAAACATGAATTGACATCTTCAAAACTGCCTTTGAAAGCCTGTGGCAAGTAAAAATGCCACAAGGCTTTCCTACTATTTTGATGTTCATGTTTTCTTCATTCAATATTCATTTGGTTAGTAAAAACCTTTGAATGCTTTCCAAAATTTTGACAAAGTGGGTTCTGAGCATTTCTGGTTGTTTTTTGTGTGTTTGTTTGTTTTGGGTGTTTGTTTGTTTTGTGAAGGGACAGAGGGTTGGACCTGCCTACTCCACCATTTTGCTGACATTCATCTACCTATGCTTTAACAAGCCCTTTGGAAGATGCTAATGCACTATAAGGTTGGAGAGTCAAAAATCTAAAAAGTCACCAAAACAGCAGTCAATTATTGACCATATGTTATATTTTGTGGGATCTGTGTAGAGACCAAGGCAAAACTCTAACCTAGACCATCAACACAGCGGACTCATTTGAGCCTTCAATCATACTAGATAAAAATCAATGAGAAAGTCTCAAAAATATATAAATTCCTAAACTCTACAGTTCAGATTCTCAACAAGTGGTCAAGGTGGGCACAGGAACTGGAGTTTTAAAGTCTTCCCCTGTCATTCTAATATCATTTCAGATTTGGGAACCGGATGCTGCCCTTCATTACAGACTCAAGGCCCCCCAAAAGTGTACATTTATCAGAAAGTAACTCACTACAAAACAAGAAATAACATTAAATATCAGTCAGTTTGGAACTGAGACATTTGGACAAATTGCTGTTGATTCCTAGAAATATGAAAAAACCATGTATATAAGTACATGTGTGTATACAATGTGTATATACACACACATATATGAATTGTCACAATAAAAAATTATAACCTTTTCTATTCTGAATATTTATGATGTACAAAAAGGTTAAAGCAAAATACAGCAGTAACACTGTAAATGCACTACCCAGCTTAAGAAATACAACATTATCACTGTAATTGAAACCTTCTGGGTGCCCCTCCCTAGTAAAATTCCCATTCCTTCCTCTCAGAAATAAACTATTCTAAATTTATGCTAATCATGCCCATGTAGTTATCATTTTACATTTGTGAATGTATAAGTAAACAATACTATATTGCAAAATTATATTAAATAATTTTTAAACAAATTATTTAATAACATAATTTTCTCCCATTTGCTTTTTCACTCATACTATGTTTGCCATTCATCAATTTTTATTTAATTTCCATGAGTTCAGTGTTTATTTCTATAATTCTACCACAATTTATGTAAATATTCTCCCATTGACAGGCAATTAGATTTTTTTCCAAGTTTTTGAAATTATAAAAAAAAAAAAAAAAAAAAAGATGCTTCTGTGATAATGAGATAATGACTGTACATATCTCCTTGGGTACATGGCCAAGAGTTTCTTCAAAATGTTATAGAAATTAAATTCCTGTGTCATAAGGTATATACATCTTCAATTTTATACAAAAACTCCCAAATTACTCTCCTTAGTGGTTCAAATATTCAAGTTCCCAGACAATGGCTCAACTGCCTCTCCCGCACTTAACCGCTGTAAGATTTTTTCATATCTCATAATGGTTTCAATTAGCATTTCCAAGATAACTATTGAAATTGAATTCCTTTTAATTCATTCATTGAATTCCATTTAATTCGTTTCTACTTTGGGGAATTTACCTTTCATATTTTTTGCCTGATTTCTTATTGAGTTATGAGAATCTTTCTTACAGATTTGTAGCATTATTTCTTTGCTAATTGATACTGTTGCCAAGATCATTGTTGATTAACAGATATTTTTATTTTATATATTCAATTTAACAATATTTTCTCCAATTATTTTACAGTTTTTAATCTTGGTTAAAGAAAGTCTTCACCCTGAGATCATGAAAATACATGATGTTCCTAATTTTGGCTTCTAAAACTGCCAAAGTATTGCTTTTACATTTAGGTATTTAATTCAATTATAATTGTAACTGATTTTTGTCCAAATACATATTTCAAACTTCTCCTGACATTATATGTGAAAATCAATTATAGCAATTAAGATAGTATATGTGAAATATTTAAACAATTGGTTTTCCTAAACATTTATTGATGAATATATCCTTTTTCCATTGATCAAGAATGGTATGTCAGTTATGCATGAAGTTTCTAACTTTTCAAATACGAGGGCTGTCTGGAAACTATCCAGCCATAAATGCCTCCATTTTTCAGATTACCTGGCTGGATACTTTCTGGACAGCCCTCGTCTACTGAAAGAGAGACTTTCTGGCCTCTCTATTCTGTTCTTTTTTCTTCTTTTAATATTAGTTCTTTTAATGTCTTGCTGTTCAGCTTGGTACAAATGTTAATGCTTTTCTCCTGCTGTGCTTTTCATTCCTTCCTTGCTTCCATTCTGTTCTTTTGGTTCATGTGCCAATCCTTATACTAATATCACACTCCCTGTTAGACTGCTGTAACTTTGTAATAAGTTATATCTTATACTGATAGTAAGTTATATCTAAGAGAAAAAAATCTCTCCTTTTACATCTTCAGAAATGTCTTCATTATTCTAAAGTCTTCCACATGAATTTTAGAAACAGCTTATAGATTCCATCAGGAAAAAAATTTTAGAAATTGATTACAAGTTCATTGAATCCAGAGATCAATTTGGGAAGAATTAATATTTTTGTTATTTTAAAGCCTTCTTCTCCGAGGATATGGTATACCTCTCCCCATTTAGATCTTTAATAATTTTCAAAATTTTATAATTTGCTCCATAATTGTCATGGATATATTTTGATATGTTCTTAAGCACTTATACATTTTTATATTATAAATAAAATATTCTATTTAACTGCATTTTTGTTGCCATTGCTGTTGCTACTTTTCTTCAGCAATGTAATTAATTTTGTCTTATGTTTTCATACTCAGCACACTTTCTGAATGATCTTGGTAATTCTAATAATTAGTGGATCCTATTTCCTATGCAGACAATTATATAATTTGGGAATAATTACATTTTCTTTTTTAATAATCCTTAAGGTTTTTATTTGTTGTATTTATGTATTACTGTAGGTGATAGAAGAACCTAGAGTATAATGTTGAAAAGAAACAGTGGTTATAAGAATTCTTATAAAGATGATTGCTGATTTTAACAGGAATTCTCTTAATATTTAAACAGTAAATAGATTTTATGTATGTTTAATTTATGCACTCTTTATCAATTTAATGAATTTTCCTTCTATTCCCATTTTCTTAAAAATACCTTATCATGAGTCACTAATGAATTTTAGGTAGTGCTTTTTCTGCCCCTTGAAATAACCATGGAATTTTTTTTCCTTTTGTTTGTTGAATGGGGTGAATTATATTAAAAATTTGTTGATGATAAAAATAGATTTGCATTGTTGAAATAACCAACTTGGTCTGTCTCACACACCCAAATACACACACACACACACACACGCGCGCGCGCGCGCGCACACACTCTGCTATCTTCAGTTTGCTAAATTTTTTTTTTTAGAGTTTTTAATCTAATCTATATTCAAAGGCATACTGGATGTACAATTTTTTTTATACAGTACTTGTCTGTTTGGGAATCAAGGCCACACTATCCTCATGAATGGGATGGGTAGTGTTCTCATTTATTCTCGTCTCTGATAGAATTTATGTAAGACAGAAACTATTTCCTTGGATGTGACAGAACCCCCTGTAAAATTGTCTAAACATAGGAATTATTTAGTGAAGAAACATGGTAGACGGCTTTGGTCACAATCCTTTGCTTCTTGTTGAACTGTTGCCCGTTGCTATGGAAATTTGTAGCATACCCCATGAAAAGGTGAAGTCTATTTCCCATACTCTTATATCTGGCCTTATACCATGCTTTGACCAATATTATGAAGCAAAAATAATGTGCAAGTTTCAAGCCTAGGTCTTAAAAGGTTGTGCACACTTCTGCTCCAGCTCTGGAACCCCTGTTCATCTACCATGTAAAAAAGCTTGGGCTAGACTGCTAGAAAAAGAGAGATCACATGAAGCAGGGATGAGACATCCAAGCCAAGGCCATTTCCAGAAAACCTAACAACTAACAGAAGACCCATGACTGAACCCACGGAGACCACAAGAAGCATTCCGTTAAGGCCACTCCAAATTGACAACTCACCAAGTTGTGAAGTAAATGGCTTTCAAGCCATTACATTTTGAGTTGATTTGCTATGCATCAAAAGCTAACTGATCCAGAAGATTTTGAATCATGAATTTTTTATCATGCATTATTGATTTTTCATGTAAGTCAATTTTGATATTTATGTATTTTTAGGAAATTATCCATCTTTCTCTAATCTTCCATTTTATTTGTATAAAATTGTTAATAATTAATTACTGTCATTTTAATTTTGTAGTATTTTTTTTAATTCCTGTTTTTTATGCCTTCTCTCATTTTTTCTTACTCAAATTTCCAGATTTCTCTTTTCAAATAATCAAATTTTTGCTTTCTTGATTTTCTTTGTCTCCTACTCATTATATTATCAATTTCTGTTATTATATGCTTATATTTTCTTACCTTTTACTTTCTTTGGATTTATTCTGATTTTAATTTTCTAACATCTTAATGAATACTCATTAAATTTTTCTCTTTTCTGTCTTTGTAGGATACAACTACTTCGAATAGTTTCTCCTATTCTATGGCAATCCCTTTTACTCTCTTAGTCATGTATTTTGGAAAAAATTTCCAAATTTTAATACATTCCAACATACCAACCTTTGTTTTGTGGTTATTACTTTTAGTACGTCTTACATGAGAAATAGTTTTCCTATCAAGGAATAATATTGGGGTCATAATGATATTTTCTATGCTATCTGTTTAAGCTTTACTGGTTTACCTTTCACATCTAGAACCATAATGTCCTGGAACTGATTTCACATACAGCTTGAAAGAGAATGCAAGATTATCTATGTGCCTGTGGATATGCAGTTGACCCAGCCACCTGTAGGGAGAACAGAGAACACCACCCTTCCGCGGGATAATGTAACACCTCAGTGTATACTTCCAGCTTATGGTTTAGGTGTGTGCGTCTTTAGAATTGTATATCATTATGTGGTAAACTTTCTGGTCTGTATGTATGATACGGCCTGAGCTTCTCCAGCTTTCTCACGTTTATGTTGGCCTATTTCTTTTCTTTCCCTTCTTTTTTCCACTTCACCGTTATCACTTAAGACTCATTTTTTAATTGTTTCAATATTAAAAACATACATCAGAATGTGTGTTTTATAAATCCAATATAATACTCTGACTTTTAACCAGAGGGCACATCACTTAAATTTGATAATGAATGTTGTGAAATGGAGTAATATCTACTAAATTGCATTGAACATTTTTTCTCTTCTTGCCTTATTTTGGGTTGATAAAATGTTTTTAAAAGTACCCTCACTATACTTTAATTTGAAAATTAAATACTGTGTATTATTTCAGTGATGGTTTAAATTTTAACATGCAAATTTATAGTCTAAAATTAATCAGTTTCTCTATTCACTTTCTTTTTTTCAGTACAATCCTTTTTTTTACATGCAATATTGTATTGGTATCAGGTGTACAACATAGTTATGAGACACTTACATAACTTACAAAATCCTTATTTCAATCCATCTGGTTCCCATCTGACACCATATAGTTATTACAATGTTGCTGACTATATGCCCTATGCTGCACTTTACATCCCTGTGACTATTCTGTGACTATGAATTTGTACTTCTGATTTCTTCCCCTTTTTCACTCACCCCTCCAGCTCTCCTCTCATCACCCCAACAAATCTAGTGCCCATCTGATGCCACACAGTTATTGCAACATTATTGACTACATTCCCATGTTATACCCTGTATCCCCATAACTATTACTTTGTAATCACCAAACTGAACTTTCCAGTCTCTTCCCCTTATTTTACCCCTCCCCCAACCCTCCTCCCACCTGGCCACAAACCAAATGTTTTCTGTATCTGTGAATCTGCTCCTGTTGAACTTGTTCATTTTCTTTGGGTTTCACCTATAAGCAAAGTCAATTTGCACCTGTCTTCCTCTGTTTGACACTCCACTCAAAGCAATACCCTTCATGTCTTTTGACTGGTACTTTTAATCCATTTAAATCAAAGATTGATGTGTAGCTATTTCCATTTTATTATTCATAATTTTTCTCTTTTTTCCCCATCTAAAGCAGTTTCTCTAACATTCCTTCTAATACTGGTTTGGTGGTGATGAACGCCTTTAGTTTTTTCTCATCTGAGAAGCTTTGTATTTGTCCTTCTATTTTGAATGACAGCCTTGTTGGACAGGATTAATATCTTGGTTGTAGGTCCTTGCTTTTCAACACACTGAATATTTTCTGCCACTCCCTCGTGGCCTGCAAAGTTTCTGTTGAGAAATAAGCTCACAGTCTTATGGGAGCTCCCTTATAAATTCTATTCATCTTCTGACTAATACTTTAAATCAAATCATCCCTTATTTTCATTTCATTGTTGTCTAATATTTTGAATTTTTTCCAAAATTAGGCATTACTATTATTTGGTCAAACAATGATTATTCAGATTTGTGCATGTTCTTAATTTATTTATTAACTGATTCTCCTTGTACTCTATGTCTTCCTTCTGGGAAGTTTCTTTAATGAAGATCCATTTAATGGTCATACACTGAGGGTTTTGTTTATCTATAAATTCTTCACAGTCATTTTCAAGTGGTAATTAAGCTGAATATATACAAGAACATTTGGGAGTTATTTTCCCCCAAAACTGAGTGCACAAGAGCTTCCTTGCTTCTTATGCTTCAAGTCTAAAGACAGCCATGTGCATAAGCCTGAGCTTGACAGCTACAAAATAAAACCACATGGATGAGAACTGCAGTACACCAGAGAAGCCATCTTAGGTCATCCTGCCACCGGCTAACCTGTCAACTGACCACAGTCACATGACAGAGGCCTGCACCTAGCCAGGCCAGACCACAAAAAAAATCATCCAATCAACCCAAAGAGTTGAGGGCTAAGTAAAATGGCTATTCTTTAAGCTTCTAAGTTCTCTAAGTGACTTAATAGACAGTAATAGCTAACATACACTTCGATTTCATTTTGTTTCAATAATGAAAACTGATGTATTTTATCAATTTTAGAAAATTCTAAACATAGAAAATGTACCTTCTCTATATTTTAATCTCCCCTATTTTCCTCTCTTTATCTCTGCACTGCAATTAGGGTAATTACTTTAACAGTATTTTCCATTTCACAAATGCTCTCCCCACCTGTGTCTAACCTATTGATTATAGCCAGATCACTGAGCTTCTTTTCCCTTCAGTGACCACAGTTTTCATTTCCGGAAGTTCTTTTTGATTCAAATCTCCCTGGTCATATTTACGGTCTCTAATCAGCACACATGTTCTTTTTTTTTTTTTTACTTGTTATTTTATTTCTTAAACAATTTAAACATAATTTTTTTTTTAAATTCTTCATCTTCTAATTCCAATTTCTGTAGCCCTTTAAGGGCTAATTGAAGAGTTTGTTGTTTCTTTCCACTCTCACTCATGATGGCTTAAAAACTCATATTTGCATGAACTGAATTTGTGGTAATCCTGTGAGATTTACAATGCAGGTGATAATTTGTCCTTCCTCCATCAGGAATCCCAAAGTACCAAAACCAGGACTACTTAAGTTAGTTGCTTGAGCTTCATGCATTAAGTGAGTCCAAATTTCAAGTCTGCATGATGTCAGGGCTGTGGTTCCAAATTCTCATTAGAGAACTAGTACTCTTCTCCCATGTGGCAATGAGGTGGAGAAAGGCTAGTTATTGGACGGACACTCTATGCTAAACAAGAGATAATTTTTGCCTATCCTTTCACTAGGGGTATAGTTTCTGGATTGTGCTTTATTTCAGAATTTTCTGTCTAGCTTCCAATTTTTCAGGGAATCTAAGCCATTCCCCCCATCCCACAGAGACTGTTGAAATGTAAGACTCTGACTGGGGCTTTCATACACTGCTAATGGGAATGCAAAATAGTAGTCAACTGGGAAAATATGCTGACTTTTCTTATATACGTAAACATACACTTACTATACAGCCCAACAATCTCCATTCCTATATACATACCCCAATGAAATTAAAACTTTTGTTCATGTAAATGGTTTGAGTGGCTTTATTCATAAATGCCCAAATTCAAAACAACCTAAATGTCTACAAGCTGAGGAATGGATAAACAAATTACGGTACATTTATACAACAGAACTGGAATACTACTCAACAGTAGAAAAGATTAAAACACTGGTACAAACAACTTGGGTGAATCTCAAAATACATATATACTTAACTCATACATAAATGACTTTATATAACTCTCTGGGAATGGAAAACTATAGGGCTAGACAACAGATTGGTGGTTGCTAGAAGTTTAGGATGAAGAGAAGAGTTGAATAAAATGACAGAGAAGAGTATCTGGAGGTTAGGGAATGGTCCTGCAAGGTCTGACAACTAACTTCATGAACTTGCCATTGTGCACTTATGTGGGCAGCACTGTACAAACAACTCAGTAAGGTGTCATAACCTTGGTACATCTGTGTCTTACAGCTGCGATCGTGTCTATGTGTGGTGGTGTCTTGCTGAACATTGTTTGTTATTGTTGATGTGTGTTTTTGTGTGCTGTCGTGAGAATGCCAGAGCTTAAATTAGAGCAGTGAACAAACATAAGTTTCTTGTTAAACTTGGCAAGAGTAGAAGAGAAACCAGGGACATGTTGGTCCAAGTTTATGGGGATAATGCCATGAAGAAAACAGCAGTGTACAAATGAATTAAACATTTTTCTGAAGGAAGAGAAAGCATCACTGATGAAGGGAGGTCAGGGCAGCCAGTAACAAGCAGAACTGATGAAAACATTGCAAAAATTCACTTAACTGTCCATCAAAATTGCAAGCTGACCGTGAGAAGCATAGCAGACCAAGTAAACATCTATAGAAAAACAGGAAAATCTTAACTGAAAATCTTGGCATGAGAAAGGTGTGTGCAAAAATGGCCCCAATAAGTCTAACAATAAAAATGAATTTAAAAAAAAAATGGCCCCAAAGGAGCTCACCAATGAATAAAATCAAAGGAGTGTCAAGCTTGCCAATACCTTCTGGAGAGGCAAGATGATGTTTGGGGCTGTGTTATCACTGGTGATGAAACATGGGTGAACCGCTACGACCCTAAAACAAAGCATCAAAGTGTGCAATGGAAGTCAATCCTCCATGACCAAAAAAATCCCGTCAGTCTAAATAGGAGTCAAAATGATGTTGCTAACCTTTTTTGATATCAGAGCAATTGTTCATTATGAATTTGTACCAACTGGACAAACAGTCTACCAAGTTTATAATTTGCAAGTGCAGAAAAGGCGGCATGAAAAAGTTAGACAAAAGAGTCCTGAACTTTCCACCAACAATTCATAGCTCTTGCATCACAACAATGCACCAGCTCACATGGCACTGTCCGTGAGGGAATTCTTAGCCAGCAATCAAATAACTGTATTGGGACACTCTCCCTACTCACCTGATCAGGCCCCGAATGACATTTTTCTTTACCCAAAGGTAAAGGAAATATTGAAAGGAAGACATTTTGATGACATTCAGGACATCAAGGGTAATACAATGACAGCTCCAATGCCCATTCTAGACAGAGTTCCAAAATTGCTTTGAAGGGTGAACTAGGCTCTGACATCTGAGCATAGGTTCCCAAGGGGAGTACATCAAAGGTGACCATAGTGATATTCAGCAATGAGGTATGGAGCACTTTTTCTGGGATGAGTTCATGAACTTAATTTTCAGACCTCATATATTTAAATTATAATAGTGTTCACATGACTGTATAGATTTTCCAAAACTCACAGAACTGTACATTTAAAGGGGTAAATTTTTTGTACCAAATTATACCTTAATTAAACAAACAAACAAAAAAAGAAAGAAAATGACAATTCCAGGACCAGAAGAATTCACTGGTGACTTATACCAAACATTAAAAGGATAAACACCACTATTTCTCAAACTCTTTCAAAGAATTAGAGGAGGGAACACTCCCAAACTCATGTTATGAGGCTAACACTACGGTGATACCAAAACGAGAAAGATTCCACCATTTGCAACAACATGAATGGACCTTGAGGGCACTATGTAAAATGAAAGGTCAGACAGAGAAAGACAAGTACTGTTTCATGTCACCTATTTGGGAATCTCTAAAGCTGAACTTAGAGACAAAGCAGAATGGTGGTTGCCAAGGACTGGGGCAAGGGGGAATGGGGAGGCGTTAGAAAAGGATACAAACTTCCAGTTAGAATACGAGCAAGTTCTGGGGATCTACTGTACTGTACAGTGATTATAGTTAATAACACTGTACTATATACTTGAAAGTTGCTAAAACAGTAGATCTTAAATGTTCTCACCTCAAAAAAGATGGGTAACTATGTAATGTGACAGTGGTATTAATTAACACTATGGCGGTAAGCATTTTGCAACATATGTATATCATAACAACCCATTGTACACCTTAAATGTACACAATGTTATATGTTAATTATAGCTCAGTAGAGTTGAAGGAAGGAAGGAAGAAGGAAGGGAGGGAGGAATAAACTTAAGTCTCTAAATTCCTGATACTGGCAGACATCCTTATGGTTTTCATTTCCCTTGGGATATGTGGCTTCCCTTCTTATAAGTATAATGATGAACCTTAGAAGGTTTTTGTTCTGTTTTATCTAGTATTTATAGGCATTTTAACATAGAAGGGTTTTTAAAATATCTTATCTGCCATAGTGCCAGAAGCAAAATGCTTCCATTCTCCTGAATGAACAAGACTATCTTAAAATTTCATGTTTTTAACTTCAATTCATTGTATCATTATAGCTTCCTGTTTCTATAAAGTACCACAATGTAGTTATTGTATCATCCTCTTTATAGACAAGAAAATCAAAGCTCATAGACACTGAGATGTGTTTCCTATTGTACATCTAGACATACACACCAAAATGATGTAACATATATTCTGAGAATGGAAACCAAGTTAAAGACTACCATAAGTCTCCCAGGATTAGGTCAATAAGAAACATTTTTAGGATCATTTACATTCTACATCATGCACACCTGGCCACAAAATGAACTAACTGTATGACCTTGGGCAAGTCATTTTACTCGCTGCCTAGCAGAGAGTTTTAAAGCACCTACTTCATGAAATTATGAACCTTAAATGACTTCATTCACGTCGAGCATGTAAAAACAGCATACTCGTATGGCAAAAAATAGAAAGTAGTACTTACTTTGAATAAGCCATGCTTTTGGTTGCGCTGACCGAGCCACAAATTGCTTCCTGGGGGAAGGTTGGTTTCGGGCGGGTCTATCACACGTTCATAAATCCTGTAAGGGCAAAGAACACAGTTACTAATAGGGAGGCTCAAAGCCAGACCATGAGGTACACATGCTATTTGCAGTACTCATGGTAATAGCTGCTGCCATGCGGATGGAGCCAATTATGTGGCATGTTTTAAATGATGGGCAGTAACACGAATATAGAGATCTGTTTCTTGACACTTGTTGTTTCACCAGGAGTTCTGTGGGTGAAATTTGAAAGTGGCCCCCGTACACAGTTGAGGCTGAAGAGAGACACCGACCACTCCAGATTGGTAGGTGGCAAGCTTAATAAGGGAACTTACACAGGAGGCTTGTAGATCTCCATACCTGCCCAACAGCATCTTAAGTTTATATAGAAGTCTTAATGGGGTTCATACACATGTCAAGTCCAGATGGTCTCAAGAACACATTACTCTCTCAAGGCTACGTCCTTGAGTGGTTCCTAGTGTGAGAACAATGGACAGAATGCACATTCCAAAGACGGGGTTGGTGGGTGAGGTGCCTCCAATTGCCTGGGTCCAGCTTGCTGGTCAACCAGCAGTCAAGTGCTCCAATGACCTCCTCTAACACTTGGACACATTATCTGAGCCCCTCCTGGCTTTCTACCTTTATTCACCCTTTATGCAGAGGAAAAAGGAAAAGGATAACATTTTTAAGTGCCTGCTCTGAGCAATGAACTTTCCACAGACTGTATGAGTAAAGTAGTTTTATCTACGCTACAGGTGAGAAAGCTGAGGGTCAGGAAAAACAACTAGGTCAACCAAATGAAGACAGTCAGGGAGTAATATGGGATGAGAATCCCCGCTGCCTGGCTCCACAGCCCATGTACTTTCCTTTACACTCTACTGCACCCTGCCTTGGTTTATTTGGCTGCTACACCTCTCTAAACAAGTAGCAGCTGCCCAGATGAAAATATGTGTAGCTTACAGAATCAAGTTACTGGTATCATCATCCAGTCAACAAATATTTATTGAGCACTTTTTATTCTCTGAGCTCCACATGAGGCAACAGGAGATAGATGATAACAATTACAAAGACATACAAAGCCCTGCTCTCATGGATTAAAAGAAAGAAAATTCTGTACATCAAGAAAAATCTTCACAAATCTTCATATACGATATATGAAGACATTTAACTAATACAGGAGAGACAATAAGCCCAGGATCTTTGAAGATTGATTAAATGATTTCCACTGTTCTGCCCTACTGAGCGCCAGTGAGTCACAAATCTTCAGATTTCTGCTTTCTTTACAAATAGCCCTTGTAACCACCAGCTGATCATGGGCCTCCACCGCACGGCTGGCCAGTGCCTCCCAGCATGTGAGTGCTGAGAAAGAGGAGGGACGAGCTTGCCTGAGAACTGAGCTTGTCCTCAGAGGCTCAGCAGATTCTGAGTAGGGTGAGACAGAGTAGCCATCTGTGAGTTTCAATTCCTCCTGATGGCCTGTCCATTTCATTTTTCAGTCTTTGATCAGAACAGCTGCAGGAGTCATCTCCAGGTAGGTGCAGAGGTCTAATAACTAATCTGTCCTCCTTGATGAGATGGAACTGACTGCCTCCTGCCAGAGAGTGATGTACTTCTCTGGTGGCTCTCAGAAGACAAGTGTAAAAGAACTGAAAGATTGTCCAGTTGTGTCAAGGCCAAGTGAAGGATTGTGAGACTCCTGCAGTTAGGAGCTGTTACACCACCATCTTGTATCTTAGCCACATTGTCCAATACTCTCCTATTCCCCAGGGGAAACATGCTGTTTTCTAATAATACATGCAAGGTATTCCACTGACAAGGCCCTAAACATAGCAGGTCCTTCTCTACTAATTGCCTTTCCATTATAAATGGAGACTCAAGACATAGGCCAAGAAAAATAAGTTCCCTTTAAAAAGACAGGCTGTGTTTTCTCTGCAGGAATTCAACCATTTTTTGTCTGTTAGAATGAACCATTTTAAATGAAACAGCTTTTGAAAACTGCTTTAACAGAAGAACCTGCTATAGACTTCCTTTTAAAAAATTTTCCCCAATAGTAGTGAAAAATTAGAAACAAGGCAAATTTACAACATAGGAGAAATGCATATGTTATAGTAGATCAACTTGATAAACTTTACTACAGTCATTAAGAGTGATACATATGTAGGTTGTGAAATATGTGAAAGCACACAAAATAATTTTCATTGGAGGAAAGTAGAAAGCACAATTTCTTCATGCACTATGGAGATAACAATGTAAAAATGTGTCCCATGTTGGGGAATTTCAGAGGAGGCCAGAGAGAAATGGAGCTTACTGTACTTAGGAGAAGAGGCAGAAGCATAACTTTCTATAAGGTTGCTTTGCTCATGAACTGAAAATACTGTCAGAAGTATTTACTAATCTTAACCTTCATTCACCATTTGCATCTGTCAGAGTGAGAGGAGCTTTTAATTCAAACACTTCTTGGTTTTCAATATGCTAGAACAGTCCTGGGCAGACTTTTTCAGGGCGAGGGCAACTTCTCCAAGCGTCATGGTCCACTAGCTATGTATTTTATTATTCAGGTGGTCACCCCAAAATCGCTTGGCAGTCTGGCAGTGGACCACAATCAACATCTTGCCCAGCCCTGTGCTAGAAGGTGAGCTGAAGAGCAGACTAGGTCCTTCATCAGTTTATTAAGTATATGAATATAAAATGGAACAACTAAAAAGATCAACTCCATATCCTGCTATATCTTCCACAAACACAGTAACTAACTCCTTGGGACTTAGAAGTAGTTGAGGAAGTAAACGTCTGAGGCCCACTAGCAGTGACCCACAGCCCCGGGGTTAAAGGGGCGTGCTGATGTCCAGTCACACAGTCCCCCTCAGGGTCCCTTCCTGATGCCAAAGAAAGGCTGCAGGCCTCCTGGCAGCCCTGCCAATTCACCCCAAAGCCTCCTAGCAGCCCTGCCAACTCACCCCAAGAGGCAGTCTTCACTAGAGACTCTCATACAGCAAGCAGAATTAACAAAACAGATACAGACATAGCAAAATGAGGAGACCCTAAAAACACAGTTAAAAACAAGAAAAACCCACGCAGAGGAAATCTCATCTTGAGGCAATATCAGAAAAACCCCACTTGAAGGACATTTCACAAAATAACTGCCTGTGCTCTTTAAAATGTCAATGTCATGAAAAATAATGACAGATTGAGAAACAGCTGCAGATTAAAAGAGACCACAGAGACATAAAAATTATATACAAGACAGGATCCTGGATTAAATTTTGAGGCAAGAAAAAAAACCCATAAAGGACAGTAGTGGGAAAATTGGTGAAATTTGAATAGAAGCTGTAGATGACAATGTAGTATTGCATTAATGTTCAATTTCCTGATTTTGAGAATTGAGTGGTATATATGTAAGTAAATTTCTTGTTCATAAAAAATACATACTGAAGTATTTAGGGGTAGAGAATCATCACGTTTGCAACTTACTCTCAAAGGATTCACAGTAACAATGTGTGCATATATAAGTACATACCTATGTAAATACAAACATTATTATTTAGAGAGGGAGAGAGAGAAAAAGCAGATCTGGGCAGAGTATATGACTGTTTTTTGTACCATTCTTAAAACATATCTATAAAACTAAATTTTTACAAAACAAAGTTTTAAAAACAAAGTAAAAAGCAAAAAGGCCTATAATGTAGTAAATAAAAATACATACAAGCACAACAACTTTACATCTATTAGCCAAGGATACATACAAATTTACAGATTTGCATAAAATATGTGGTAGCATTTTCTGAAGGAAACAGGAATGGTGAAGGGGGAAAAGTGAGTGAATAAATAAACGAAAGAGTATTGCACAGACTAATGCTAATAACATACCATAAACTAAGAAATTGGAGTACCCCATCTCTATCCAAACCCCTGTACCAACATGCCAGACAACTATAATCAGAACCTTCGGGGGGAAGCCTTCGGAACCCTAGGGTAGAGTGTCGGGGCACTGGCTCCTGGGCATAGGCAGATGGGGCACAAGAATCTGTCACTTAAACCTAGTATCACCCAAGACAAGTGAAACGAAAAGTCGAAGCTCATACAGTAAACTCCTGGGTTTCCAGTGTGGCCAGGAAATGGAACCTGCTGATCGTCCAGTATTCTACTAAATGTGTTTGCTGCACAACAACCAATATCTGACTGCCTACTGTGTGTGTGACCCTGCGATGCCTATCGGAATACACACAGGCCAAATGAGCACAGCCAAGCCTTTGCCCTCAAGTCAAATGCCTGAGGCAGGCAGGCAGGCAGGCAGGCAGGCAGGCAGGCACACACCCTATAATTCATAAGTGCAATGATCTATGGCAGCAGAGAGGAAAGAAAACAGAATTCTGTTTGCCATACTTTCCAAACAAGAGGACCCGGAGCTGAGTTTCGCTGACACTCGGACATAAGAGCAAGCACTTACACATAGCTTAGCATGTGCCGAGCCTCGTCCTGAGGGCTTTCCAGATTTTAATTCACTTTCTTGTCACTTTGCCACCATCGGGTAGGTGATCTTGGCTCAGTGAGGTTACTAACATGTCCATGGCTCGGCAGCATGCAAATGAACGAACTGGGATTTGGACTCAGACCTCCAAATCTGTGCTACTTGTCTGAATCAATTAAAATTCTTTTATTCATCCAGAAGGAAAAGGAATAACAAGTTCATGTGCAAAAGTATTATCCACAGCCAAGACTGCTTAGCACTCCCTCTCCCTCCTGGGCGTGACCACGAAATGTGAGCAGAAGCGATGTGCGCCTCTTCTAGCACCGCTCCTTCCCCCAAAATGATCTTCCTCGAGCATCTTTCACATGCTCATGTTCTGTCTTTCATCTGACTAGAAAAGAATGAGGGCTAAAAGGTGGGCACAGCCATAGTGAAGGACCCTGGACCCCTAAATGATGATATGGAAGGCCACCTGTTAGCTAGACATACCCAACCGGACAGAACTACGTAAGCAAAAAGTAAAATTCTACGCTAATACACTGAGATAGATTTTGTGTAGTTATGGCTAAGATTATGAGATCGGACAATAAATTTCGTGAACTCATCCCAGAAAAAGTGCTACATACCTCACTGGTGAATCTCACTATGGTCACCCTTGAAGTATTCCCCTTGGGAAGCTGTGCACCGACGCCAATACCTTGTCCGCCCTGCAAAGCAATTTTGGAACTCTTTTTCTGGAATGGCCATCAGAGCTGTTGTCACACCCAAAATTTTGACAATTAAGTTTGTAAGGTTATGACACCTTACCAAGTTGTTTGTACAGTGCTGCAATGTAAGCGCACAGCGGCAAGTTTGCAAACTTAATTGATTTTGGGATGACGACAGCTCTGATGGTCATTCCAGAAAAGTTTCAAAATTGATTTGAAGGGTGGACGAGGCGCTGGCATCAGCACACAGCATCCCAAGGGGGGTACTTCGAAGGTGACCACAGCGATATTCAGCAGTAAGGTATGGAGCACTTGTTCTAGGATGAGCTAATGAAATTGCCCAGCCTAACAAATTTGCCCCACTGAGAAACAGAAGGGTGACTGTTGTATTTCCATGCCCACAAAGCTAAGACGTATCAGAGATAATGTGCTCTAACGGAGATGACATGATTTGGGTTTATACCCCACTTGGGCATTGTACTAGCTACATAGCATTAGTCAAGCTATCTCTGTACCTGAGTTTCCTCATTTAAAAAATGGAGCTATGACCGCTGACTGTATGCACTGTGATGAGGCTTCAATCAAATATGTTTAACGCCCTCGGAGCACAGCGGGTGCCTGAGAACACAGAGTTGCACAGGTCATGTGACCCAGCCCAGCGCCCTGAGGTGTGATTACCAGGGTCTTAGATAGCTGCTTGTGCTCTGGGATATAGTTTAAAGGAATTACGTCACTGTCACATGGAGAATATTTAAGGGTGTGAGACTTCAATGCTAAAATGCAATAACATAGTGTCTATTTTGTCATAAGCTTCCACCACTTGGAAAATTTAAAAGCCCTAAGTTCCTTTTCACCCTCTCCATATTTAAAAGCTAGAACAAGTGGATATGCAACAGAAAGCGAAAAGAATTAACAGCATTAATTTCTGCTGCTGTTTAACCTGATGAGCCATGGAGCAAACTGACAACCTATTTAGATATTAACCTTTGGATTAAAAACATAATTTTAGGACAAAGTAGATTTCCTAGGACATCCCAAAATTCCAGAATTTTTATTATTTTAGTTTTAAAATGTTTTTAATTCTTTCTAGCCATAAATCACCTTTTCTGTATAAATTACTCAAAATTCTAAGGAAACATATTATTTAATATCTTTTACATCCTTCCAAAATATATAATTTTTTGACATTTACAAAAGTTTGACTTTTGTTAAGAGGTCATCATAAACAGAAGTTTGGAGAAGGGCTCAGGCAAAAGGGAGAGAAAGAAATATTTTATAATTTGACGGATGTTTAGAGGCACAATCACCGAACCCACAACGGAAGAACACTGCTCTCACGAGGAAAACGCAACAGGACACTATTCCTAGCACTTTTGCCCAGTGCAGCACTAGGCACTTCCTGGTCCACTTGGCACCTTAACTGGATGTAGCCAACCCACAGACAATGTTTCTGGGAAGATGGAAATGTCAGCGGTGAGCAGAGGCCCTCACTCTCCATTCATATTTCATCTTTTATACATGTTGGCTGCCCATGTGCTGGTTCTTCACGGATCTCTGAGATCTCTGAGACCCTTCCCACCCAGATGACCGATTTGGCTGTACGCTCCTGAGTTCCAGCACACGAGCCTCGCACTACCCACTGGAGTCGAAGATTCTGGTCCTGGCTGGGTCTGCTTTCACAGATGTCCCCGCCTGTGCCAAGGGAAAAGGAACTGGTAGTTCCTGGTGTCCCTGAGCTCAGCACTTTCACCCTCAAGTTGTGCCCACGCTTCCTGACCATCACAACCACTGGTTACCGGCTGAGTGGGGGGAAATAAAGCCCTCACTGTGACATCCCTGCCCCTGCTCAGCTGTGTCCTGCACTGAGGCCTTCCCTGACTGTGCTATATAAAGGAGCTCCTAACCACTCATCACTTAGCCCACTGTCCCCTTATCAAATGATTCTCCAAAATTACCTTAGCTCTTTTCTGATCGACTGTCTGCTCCTACCAGACGACACTCACGTGGAAAGCAGGGACCTCGGCGATCTTTTCCATGTCAGGATCTCTCATATCTGGAAGCAAGCCTCATCGAAGTCAGCGCCTACTTCACGTATTTGTTTATTGAAGGAATGAATACATGAATCAGTGAGTGAGCGAATGAATGCTGCCTGATACTAACTACCTTCAGAATGGGAGGGCTCTAGTCAGATAGTTATACAAGCCCTGAAGTACTACAGCAAAGATGTTAGGGTGAGCAAGTCACAGAACTGAGTAATAGGCTGAGCAATCAGGTGCTCACACTTGACGCTTAATGCAGAGAATCCTGAGGAAAATACAGTCAGTGGAAATGAGTGACACGTGATCCCCGTTTCCAGGTGTCTTCTCCCCCATTCCCGGCTCATGAGAAGTACCAAGGAGCCCACGAGAAGAGAGCAGAAGGTAGCTTTCCCACTGTTTTTGCATCCAGAAAAGAGAGACCGGTATCGCACACGTTTGCATCTGTCAGGCAGACGACTCACCAACAGGAAAGCCAGAGATGGATTTCAGAAAGAGCGAGAGAAACAGTCAGCAACCGGAACATTAATTAGATGAAGCACAGTCCTTTGGACAGGCGCACAATTTACTGCTAAGTTGATCACATTATAATCAGCCTAAATTTATCACAGTCCCATAGGTTAATCGGATACAAATCATTTAGTTAGTCCACAACTATCTAAAACCTACCCTTTCTTTTGGCTGAAGAAAACCCAGTTGTCCCTTCATCACATTTCTAGGCCTTGCACTCAAGGTGCTGCCTATTAAGCAGTATTGAGAGAATCATGAAAATTGTGTGTGCCATTAGTAGCTCACATTATTTTAAAGTGTATGTATCTCATCTCTAATACAATAGCATGCAAAATTAAACATCCAGCCCAATATAAAAACTGCTTGAGAGGAATGAACAATGCAAAGAATCACTGACATGCCCCTTGTAAAAGGCAGCCATTAAATCAAGGACTCACATGAGGAATTTTCTTCACGGGGTAAAACCTACCTTTATTCTTGACTTCGGTTAAAAATACCTTTCCCGGCAAGTGTCCCATCTGCTTAAAAAACGGTCAATATTCTACGAAGGACTCGATTTTCTGTTCAAAGATAAAGCCCTCAGAGCTCAACACAAAGCAGATGCAGTGATTCAACAACACTACTTATGAAGGAATATTGGATTTTTATTTACCCGGACGAAGCAAGGCCTCTGAAGGGACTCTGTGGTAACTTTCCCAATTATACTGAAGAATGAATTCCCAATGTAAACCATGTGAATCGACATGTATTATGCCACTGTTCAATAAGACAATATGAAGCCCAAATGAGATGCTAAATGAAGAGGTTTATCTCGGGCTCTTCCTAGAATTGAAGAAAAGGGTCCATGTTCTCCCTGAAGAGGAATGTTGCAATGACCTTCCTTTGCTAGGCAGTCTCATCGGCACCCCCTTTTAGCTGCTACTGGCGAATATCAAGGTACTCCTTGGAGAAAGTCCCCTATACAGAACACAAGGCAATTCCCGTCCTATTTCCCCTCACTAACGTGGTGGCGGGTGACCACAAGGTCGCAAGTACTTATGTTAAAAGGGACATAATGCAATCCACCCCTTCTAGGCCTCATAGATGTGAAAATAACAAAGTTATTGATCTCCACTAGAAAAGCAAAACACATCTATGGTGTCATTAGCATTCTTCTTTGCCCTGACAACTGCTGAGCCTTCATTCTGTGGGTCACGGCAATCTACAAAAATAATTCCTCAAAGCTTACTTTATTTATGGTGGCAGGAGCATTTGGCAACTGTGTACCTGATGAGGTATTGGCTGGATTTCCAGGTCAGTTTCCTGGCTGTTGTTAATTATGTACAAACATGGAAGACACTTCACACAGGACTTATATCACAAGGAAATGAAAAAAAAAAAAAATTCCCCCAAAGAAGAGCTCTGCAGTCCCCTCCTACCAATCTGTTTAACAAAACCAGATGACACCCAACAAATGACAAGATTAAAAAATGCTCCTCCAGCGCTGAGCAGGAGAAAACAGGCTGCAATCGAGGAGAGGAATTGTAAGGATGAATATCTCCAACGGGTAAGAATTGAATCCCAACCTAAAGCCATGCAGAACTCGGGAGGGAGGACAATAGCAGGGCTCAGCAGGTTTCCAACCGGTTCCTTGACAGCTGGCTGCAGAGAGAGTAAACAGAAATGCAAACAAAAGAGACGGTGACGCTGAAATCTGGAAGATGCCCTTACTGAGGTAAATGAAGACGCAGCCATGTTCCAATGTGACTAACAAATACTGTAGCCAGAGCAGGGCATGAACACCCTCCAAAGAGAGAAGAGGTCTTCCCAGAGAAGATCAAGTCCTCCTGCACGCTGCTTCGTCCCCTTAGGAAACACGGGTCACACTCATGCCTTTTCTTGCCTAGCAATGACATTTCACTACCTCCTTTTTCTCTCATCTGGATCTATAGCAAGGGAACGTTCCCTTGTAAGCCATATTTTATGTCCCTAATCTCTCTCTTCCATGACCTCTTAGCGTCCCTTACTCTCTGCCTAAAGGTCATGACGGAGATATCATCTGAAGATGATGCTGACTGACCAGGGTCAAACAACCTGCTCATATGAGTCTGCTCTGGTTGGCATTTTCACCGATGAGTTGGCAGTATAATAGCAAATGTGCCTATTGAATCTGCGAAGGAACATGAAGAAGTTGGTGTGAATGTGTCAATCATTAACAGATTTGGGGTAAGATGATCATGAGTAAGAGACATTCATATGCAGGATTTAGGGCCAAATCCAATAAATGAAACTTAACATGGAAACATGAAAGGTCCTGTGCTTAGGGACTACGCGTCTCAAAGACAGAAGGTGAGATCTAAGGCTTAACAGAAATATATATTGGAAAAAAGTACTTAGCTGTTTGATCAACTGTGAACTAAGATAAGGCTGTCAAAAAAGAAGTTGTAACCTTAAACTGTAGCATGAGAAGATTCTCATTCTAATCTGAGTCCCACAGATAATCACATTAGTTGCAGGAATTTCTCAGATGATAAACAGACATTTGTTAGAAAGAACCAAGCAAGACTGTGAGGGCCTTGCAAGCCAAATCAAACAACGAATAGTTGAGGACAGAGGATGTTCAGTATGAAGAAGTAAGTATTATGGCATGGCATGAGGAAGTCCTCAAATGTTTGGAGGATCATGTGGAAGAGGGATTGGACTTACTGTACATAGCTAAAAGGGGTAAAACATATACCAATAAAGTGTAAGTACAGGAGGCACTTCTGGCTCAAGGTAAGAATCGTCTAGCAGTCAGAAAACATAGGGAAAGGACAATGTTGGGAGGCAGTGAACTTCCAGTCTCTGAAGGGTGTCCCAGCAGATGACAGAGTATCACTTGGCAAGGACAATAGACTTCAAACTCAGAGAGAGACTGCTTCAAAAGTTAAAAGACCTGTCTTTGAGTGAGTACCTATGATATGCCAGAACTTTACATACTCAATAATCCTCGAAAGAACCCTAAAGACAGGCATTTCCCTACTCAATTGACAGATGTTCAAAAAGATTGCATGACTTGCCTGATAACATTCAGTAAATAGCAAAGCCTAAATTCAAATCCAGATGTAAATTTATACCCTGTCATATTGTCTTCTAATTCTCTATTGATTCAGCTCTTAAAAAGTCAAATATTCAAGCAGTGGGTTACATAAACAGTGTAACATACAAGAAGATCACTGAAGGAGAATCAGAAAACCTCTGTCTGTGTCTTCCCTTTGCTGTTCACATGTTATAGCTTGAAGCAAGTTACTGTAACTTTCTGGGACCTCAGTTTCTTCACTCACAAACTTTTAATAATAATACCTATGGCACAGGTATTTGATGAACATAAAACAAATAATCTAATTCCAAATAAAAGTATGTTGTAAATTCTACAGTGCTTTGAGTGGAACATTATTAATGTTATTAGGTAAGATCAAAGCTCTTATCTTCACAGAACAGTACAAAAGATATTTTAATTTGAATTATTTTCAGAAAAACATACCAGAAGCCTCATCTAAACCACTTGGCTCAACTGGTTAGAAAAAAAGCACCCAACATGAGGCTTACAATGTCTATTAAAAAGGAGCTTAGGGGAAGCCATATGATAGGTAAGAGAGTAGGATCCTCCTATTTCACTTCTTAGGTGTTGACACTGATGGCACATTGAAGCCATAGTGATTGGTCCCATTTTTTTCCCAGGAGTTCAGATAAAATGTGCTGCTAATGTTCAATGATACCCTAGACTATCTGCCTCCAAAATATTCTCTGATGCTCATAAGTGTGTTATAATTTAGTGTAACCTAATTTTATTATTCATTTAGATGAAGGTTTAAGTGTTAGCGTAAGTCTGAAGCCTGCTGTACACATTGATAACCAGAACTCTCAAGGCCTGGAAGGACACTGAAGGTCTTCTGATCCAACTTCCATCTGCTACTTGTTATATTAATATTAAACATCCAAAAGCCATCTGTCATGCATAGAGTGTGTGTGACATCCTCATGTAACATTTGAAAGCTTCCTGGAGCAAATGGATGTCTCCCCAAAGGCCTGATAATTAGCCATTTCCTAACAACCCATGTGAAATACATCAGAGCCTTACAGGTATGGTAAGGGATGAGGGGAATAATATTCTTTCTCTCCATGAATTCCTGATACAACCACAGAGCCCCTTCCACACACAAAACAATGACATCCCCCAAGATTCAGGCAAGGATCCACACTCTTAGACCTTTTTGTTTTTTCAGGACCTTGGAAAGCACCACTAAGGTTCATTCTCAATTCCCAAGCATGGCTGTTTTATGATAGCCTAATAAGCTTTTCAGAAACAACAGATTCTTAGGCCTAGCATAAAATTAGACTTACAGGTGCCAGCCTGGCCCCACTGTAAAAGAAGTCTCACTCATGGAGGCCTTATTGGGCACTCTCAAGCCTTTAGCAGCAAAGTCTAACTTGCCTGGGAGCTCCTGCCCCAGCCACTCCCCTACAGCCAAGCTACCCTGAGAGGCAAGCAGCTGAGATTCTGTTTAGGAAACTGACAAAGCAGAGTGAGAAGCACAGAACACACATTCTGCTCTGTGAGGCCATTTCTGCAGGTTTCCCTATTTGAATAAAGAAAACAAACAAAAAAAACAGTACAAAGAAAACTCCTTCAGCACCCCAGCTTTTTGTGGTGCACATAAAAAGTAGGAAAGGTCTCCTGAGCATGGCCCATTAATAGTGCCTAGAGGAAGGAGGGATGGATGAATAATACAGACAGGCACTTTTAAATTATTTCGACAAGAATAATATTACATCTTTGGCCTCCTGGAGCCTGCATTATAGTGTAAGATGAACAACAACAAAAAAGTAAAGAAGTAACTTTATAACTTCAAATAATGGCAAATGCTACGAAGAAATATAAATTGGGTGAACTGGGTATCTCCACTTGCCACCTCCTGATACGCCCTTTGCCCCTCCTTGTCTTGTTTTGGGCCACAGAAGATTGACAGGTTACCTCTCCTTTTCAGCCTTGGGAAATGCCAGCAGGAGGGCAGGAGGGTGCTAATTAATGAATATGCAGAAGATGCTGGGCACACGGCATTCAATGAATAACGGATGGGAGCTGCTCCTATTCAGAACAAAACTAGTGAAGAAGGCCCTTGACTACTAAGTGGTGCTTTCATGTGTGTTTGGGGTTTGTTTGCTTGTTTGTTTCTTTCTCTCTCTCTCTCTCTCTCTCTCTCTCTCTCTCAGTTGCTGTCTATAGTTTTCTCAATATAGATGTGTCAATACAAACTTGATTGTTTTTTAATAATGTTTACAGAGAGGACAACTTATGTGCCTTGACTGCTACTTTGTAGTAAGTACACTGAATTATTCATTTAGTTTGGGGCTCTTTCTTTTAAAAAGTAATCATCACCTTCTTGAGAAAAAACTTTCTTTTTTTATTCCTGCTATCAGTCCTGTCAGACTTCCTTCAGAAGTTCACAATCACTGAAGAGCAAAGCAATTTAGATAAAATTTCCTGTTCTGAAGGAAGACTTTTGTTATTAAATGTGAGGCACTCAATAGTAACTGCCAGCTGTTTAATCAAAAAGTTACTGTTCATTGTGGAGGAAAAATGGGAGTTGGGGAAACAATGAGGCTACAAACATCAAGCTCAGAAAATGTCTGATGGCTTCAAATTCTTTTCCACCTCTGAGTATTTAAACTATAATAGCCCATTTCTGATAAGGCATTTCATGGATGATAATAAGAAAATGACTGAGACAACTGAGATCCTCTACTCATCTTTTTAATTATCCCCTTTTCTGGTGGTCCCTTCATGTTTAGATTACAGAGTATAAATTAAAGGCAGTTTTCAGATATGTCTCAAATAGGCTGATTATTAAGGTACACAGGTGACTCCTTTAATTCCAAAACCAAATGAATGATCAAATAAAAATTAGGAAGGTGGGGGTATTGTAAGGAGGGTAATATTCTGCATACTAGTAAGAGAAGAGGGTTTTGAAGAAGACTATTGGAAAAAGAAAAGATCCAGGAGTCAGAAGCACTCCATTCTAAATTCTGGGTTTAACCACTCAACTGGGTATGTGCCTTCATCTTCCTGGGATTATTGTCTTTCCTTTCACGTAAAGAAAATGATGCCTGCTCTAATAACCTATTGTTTATTTTTGTTTTTTGTTTGACTCAATGAGGAACTGTAAAGTAATTGTGTTGAAAACGATTGCCCAGTAGTGATGCGAAATGGCCAAGTGCTATTGGGCCACCTGAATGCTTGTTGGTTTTCCAGGACTCCCAGGGACCCAGGCACAGCCCTTTCCTTATGTTCAGTCCATGAGATAATCTGGAAACCTTTTTATTCTCTTGCCCTTTTTATATAAGGTGATTCAAGTAGATTTCTGTTATTTAACAGCCTACGTGGATGAACTAACTTGAAAATGTATGGAGAGATACACTGAAAGTCAATCAATGACATTCTCAAATGAGGACCTGTAATAAGCCCTGGGACACCCACTCACCAGCCTTGGTGCCCACCTCACTTACATCCTGCAATGTAATCAGCAATTTATGAGCTTATGGGAAACTTGGAAGCAGACAGGTCTTTCTTGCCATGGTAACCCCAGTACCTAGTGCTTGATACAGGACACGGGATCTGTCCAGAAAAAAACCATCCATAAATGCCTCTATTTTTCCTATTACATGACTGGATACTTTCTGGACAGCCCTCACATGCTCCATAATAATGGTTTTCATTTCACTTATTTTTACACTCGTATCACTTGGCTCTGCTCCTAGAAGCAATCATCATTCTCTGATTGCATAATGACTATCCAATGGATGAACCGACTTGGTTCTCTCTGCTCGTACTAACTGTCCACCTGAACTTCCAATGTTAGGTTGATGGACAGGTTTAAATGCAAATTTTCAACTGAAAAAGGATGTCTGAAATAACTGACGCATTACTCAAGCCAAGGCTATGCTGCATTTCCACACATAAATGAAAATCTGTACGCACATTCCCTGGTGTCCTTAATCGCCCCCTCCTCTGTTCACAGAGGTCACACAAACAACTTTCTCAGTAACACTAACTCCTAGGCATTACTGACACTCAATACTAACACTCAAAAAATATCAATTAAGTGAATGAATAAATGAATTGTTTGATGAAATCAAGGCCTTAGAAGTCTCTCTACTTCACGTTAGTGAGTCATACTGAACTATTTGCAAGTCCTGGCAGTTCCATGCATTCTCTTGCTTATACAAAGGCTGTCCGGAAAGTACCCAGCCATGTCATATGAAAAACAGAGGCATTTATGGCTGGGTTTTTTTCTGGACAGCCCTCATGAATGCTGGTCCCCGGTTCACGACACCATCCAAGCACTTATCTGGCTATATAATACACCAAAACTTAACTCCGTTCTCAAACTAGGAAGCTTTTCTCATATCTTTCCTCCAGTTTCACTAAAACTACTTCTTCTTTGCTTTTTATGTTGCCGTCAAAATGTTTGATGCCAACCTGAACTGCTTACCTTTCTAAGTGATTTAGTCTTTTTGCCTTGAAGTCATGGGAATATTTTTTCTTTTACTTAAAATTAATAGTTTTACACCTGGAACCTATGTAATGTTTACTAACAATGTCACCCAATAAATTTAACAATAAAAAGAAAAAATACTTGTGTGTGTGTGTGTGTGTGTGTGTAAAGAAAATTAATGGTTTTACGAGGATATAGCTTAGAATTGAGTTTACAAATAAATTTTTCTCAGATTCATGATTGGCTCATTCAATATGTAGATTTAAGCATGATTTTGTTTTCTTACTTCAATGGTTTTGGTATATTACATTAACCTTTTTAAGTCATGGTGAAACATACTTAACATAAAATTTGCCATTTTAACCATTTTTAAGTGTACAATTCAATGGCATTAGTTACATTCACAATGTTGTACAACCACTTCCACTATCTAAGTCTAAAGTTGTTTCATCTTCCCAAACAGAAACTCTGTAACCATTAAGCAGTAACTCTTAGTCTGCTACCCCTCAGCCCATTAAGCTCTAATTCTTTCTATCGTTATGAATTTGACTAGTCTAGACATTTCATATAAGTAGAATCATTTAATATTTGTCCTTTTGTGTCTGGCTTATTTTACTTAGCATATTATTTTCAAGGCTCAGCCATGTTGCAGCATGTATCAGAACTGCATTCCTTTTCATAGCTGAATAATATTCCATGGTATGTGTATGCCACATTTTGTTTAATCATTCATCTGTTGATCAACCCTTGTTTCTGCATTTTGACTATTGTGAAAAATGCTGCAATGAACACTGCTGTGTTCATTGAAAGTCTCTGCTTTCAATTCCTTTGGGTATATACCTGCAAGTGAAATTGCTGGGTCATGTGGTCATTTACATTTAGTTTTCTGAGGAACCACCCAACTGTTTTCAATAGTACCTGCACCATTTTATATTCCCACCAGCAATGTACAACGGTTTGAATTTCTCCACATCCTCCCCAACAATGGTTTTCCTTTTTGTTTCTTTATTATAGCCATCCCATGGGTTGGAATGAAGTGGTACTTCATTGTGGTTTTGATTTGCATTTTCCTAATGATGAAGGATGTTGAGCATCTTTTCACATGCTTATTGATCCATTTGTGTACCTTTTTGGAGAAATTTATATTTGAATCCTTTGCCTATTTTTGAATTGGGTTGTTTGTCATTTGCTGAATTAGGTTAAAGGAGTTAACCTAATTATTATTAGGTTAATTCCTTACTAGATACATGATTTTTCAAATATTTTCTACCATCTTGTGAGCTGTCTTTTAACTCTCTTGGATAGTCTCCTTTGATGCACAAAAGCTTTTCATCTTGATGAAGTCCACTGTATCTATTTTTTCTTTATTGCCTGCACCTTTGACATTATATCCCAGAAATCACTGTCAAATCCAATGTTATGAAGATTTTCCCTATGTTTTCTTCTAAGACTTTTATAGTTTTAACTCTTACATTTAGGTCATTGATATACTTTCAGTTAATTTGGTATGTCGTGAAAGGCAGGGGTACGAATTCATTATTTTGCAGGTGGATATTCAGTTTTTACATCACCACTTGTTCTTTCCCTATTGAATGGTAGTGACAGGGACCCTTTTTGAAAGCTGGTATTACTACTTGATGGTCCTTTTCTAGGTTCTCTATTCCATTCCATTATAGTCATTGTCTATCCTATGCCAATGCCACATGTTCTATTGTAATTTTGAAATCAAGAACTGTTAGTCCTTCAAGTTATTTTTTGTGATTTTGTCTATCTTGAATTGTAATTTTAAACATTAGGTCCATGCAAACATTTCATTCTTCTTTCTCAGAAATTTTTATTATATGTATGTTGGATCATCTTCTCTATTGACCATTTTCTGTCTGGTTCTTTTTAGTTCTCTATTTCATATTCATTTTCTTGGTTATCTTAATGCCTTCCCTCCTGCCCCTTATAATTCTTTCAGCTGAACTTATTCACCTCTGGTAATTTGTTTTTCATTTCTAAATGGTAGCTTTCTCTTTTCTTTCTTTCCTACATTCAATCAAGTCACGTTTTACACATCCTGTTTTCATAGACTTCTACCCTGCATTTCTGAATTTTTTATTAAAAGTGGCTTTTCACATCTGTGAAGTTTTGTTAAAAAATATTTTATTCAGGTTGGGTGTATTGTATCAATATTAGTTTGTTTTCTATGCTGGGATTCATTTTTTTTTAATTTGTATTAGCTGAAATCTTTCCTCATTTTTAAATAGTTTTATATCCATGTGTCTGCTCGTTTATGTTCATCTTGTAAAGTTTTATTTTCAGGTGAAGCTTACAGAACCCTGCCTCCAGTTATGCTGACAATGTGGGTGTGTACACTTTTATGTATTCTTGTTATCAAGAGATTGAGTTAGGCAATTGCCATTTTCCTAGAAAAATCAAGACATGGGGGAAACTTTCCTCTATCCCCCCCACCCTCACTAACTCCCAAGCTAGATTAACAGCAGCAGCACCTCTGTATTCTTATAGCATTCTTTAACCCACTGTGGTGCAGAAATCATTTATATACCTGCCCTGCTCCCAACTACACCGTGGGACCCTTAAGAACTTGGACCTTTTCTTTAGTATAGGTGGTTAGAACTTTACCTTAACTAGAGTAACTGGGTTTACAACATGACTCTGCCACTCGCTAGCAATAGCACCTTGGGCATCTAAGTGACTTCACCACTGCTTTCTAGTTTCCTATCTGAAAAATGTAGATAATAACAGTATTTACCTTATATTGTTCTGTGAGAATTAAGAGAGACATATTTAAAGCACTTAGAACATTCATCATGTAGTATTTGTAATAATATTCTTATTCTTACCACCACCATTATCTCTCTATCCCCAGAGACTAGGATGAGACCTAACATATAAAACACATTCAATACATGCATGACTAATGAATGGTACAAATTTCTCTGTCTTCTGAATTGTAATGGCACTTAAAATACAGTTGATATATAGTTCAGCATTGCATCAAATACTATTGTGTATTACAACCTACCACTCCGAGTATTGTTTTATGTTTCAAATAAGACCATAAGCTTCCTAGAAGATAAAATATATATTTAATTCTATATCCCCTGTAGCATTACGCTGGCTCAAACAAAAAGGTTTGACAAATGCTTTCTTGTAGAACTTAGTACATATCTGAATCTAAATATTCTGGACATGTGGCTCTGTGTTAGCACACACACACACTAGGATCTGAAGAGAACCCCAGAGCTACTTCCTAATGCCTCGCTGTTTTCACCCCACTGATGAGATGTCAGGGCCACAATGTTCAGCTCTAATACTTCTGAGCTTGGAGAGTTTGGCAAAGTCATTTAATCTCTCTGAAAAAATAAAGAGGTGATAGATGCCTCCTAGGTGTCATGTGATATTAAAATGAAATATTTGTAAATCATGGGTCCTGACTTGTAATAGCTCTCAGTTCTCTCCCTCAACTATGCCGTCCATCTATCCCACCTGCTTCACCTGTCTGACTCCACATCACTGATCAGGCCCCACATAAGAAAGAGACCCAGCAGCACTTCCAACCAGGCCAGTAGATAACTCTGTTAAGTGTCTATTGCACAACATCCTGATACATCTCCTGGTCTGGCAAACTTATATGCCCAAGCAACTCTACTGCTTAGCTATTTGGTGACTCAGAAAAGCAAGGCCATCTGCTTCAGTTTTTGTTTTTTGGTTTTGTACCAATTGCACATATAACTCAGAATATTCGACAATCAGTGACATAAAATACAAAGCAAGCAACATAGTATACTCATTATTCCTTCAACACGTATTTATTGACTTCCTAATATAAGTTAGACATTGTCCTAAATTCTGAAGGTAGAGATATGAGAATCCTTGCTATCTTAGGTGAAGGCAGAAAGAGGGGAGGTAGAAACACCTAACAACAAGTAAATACAGAAAGTGATGAATGCGAGAAGAAAATAAAAGCATAAATGGGATGGAGAACAATGTGGTGGGAGAGTTCCTACTTTAGTTTCACTAATGTGACAGCATTAGAATAATTTAAGAAAGTGAGGAAGCAACTCAAGAAAATATATAAAGAAAAAATTCTCCAGGCAAAGCAAACAGCGTATGTAATGGCCCCAAGACAGAGTGCAAGAGGAATGTTAAAGGAACATCAAGGACTCAAGTGTGTCTGAAGCAAAGCAGGGAAGAGGGTTCCAAGGCAGCAGTCCTCAACCATTTCGGCACCAGGAAGGGTTTCCTGGAAGACAACTTTTCCACAGGTGGGGGGTGAGGGGGTGGGGGTGGTTTTGGAATGATTCAAACACATTACATTTATTGTGTACTTTATTTCTATTATTATTACTACATTATAATATATAATGAAATAATTATACAACTCACTTGCCACTATAAATCCTGCCACCCAACGCAGCTTAATTGTCACCTGCCACTCACTGACAGGGTTTTGATATGAGTCTGCAAGCAACTGATTTATTATGGTCTCTGTGCAGTCAAACCTCTCTGCTAATGTGAATCTGTATTTGCAGCCGCTCCCCAGCAGTAGTACCACCGCCTCAGCTCCACCTCAGATCAGGCATGAGATTGTCGTAAGGAGCAGCAACCTAGATCCCTCATGTGCACAGTTCACAGTAGGATTTGCGCTCCTGAGAATCTAATGTCACTGCTGATCTGACAGGAGGTGGAGCTCAGGTGGTGACAGGAGAGATGGGGAGTGACTGTAAACACAGATGAAGCTTCTCTCACCTGCCGCTCACCTCCTGCCATGCGGCGATGTTCCCAAAGGGCCACAGACCACTACCAGTCCATGCCTGGAGAAGGGGGACCCCTGTTCTAAGGGATGACAACAGAGAAGCAAAAAGAAGCTAGATCACCTGGGACTTGCAGGCCATGTTATGGATCGGTGTGTTAGTGAGGTGGGAAGAGCTTCAGAGAGTTTTGCGTAGAGGGCTGTCATGGTCTCATTTACTCCAGCTGATGAGCTGCGAACAGACTAGTAACAGGACCAGGTCAAAGGTCAGACTACTGCAACTGCACGGATGGGAGAGCCGTGCTTCCCACAGGCCAACAGTGGAGAAGTGCTGCGAAGTGGTCAGAGTCTAGATATATTATGCAAATAAAATTAACAGAGTTTGCTGATGAATTTAGATTCTGAGAAAAAGCAATGAGTAAAAGATTACCTCAAGGTTTTGGTGGCCCAATAACCCAGTGAAGAGTAATTTCCGGGAGGGACTGGCCAATTATGTCAAGTGCAGCTGATCACGAAGACCGAGAATTAACCCTTGCAATGTGGGCATCGTTGGTGACGGTAATACGTTTGCTTGGTATGATGACAGGAACCAAACCCGACTAGGATGGACTTGAAGAAAAATGGAAGGGGAGGACATGGAGACAATGTTTACAAGCTCTTCTGGGGATTTTTAGTGGAAAGAGCAGAGAAATGGGGGCACCGGGTCGAGAGGAATATAGGATTAAGGAAAGGTTTTTATTTCTGTATGATGGTTTAGAGAATGTATTCGTGCTACCTGAGCTAGTCCTGCTGAGGGGGGAAAACTGACGCAGAAGAGAGGGAAAGTGGTTGAAGTGATGTCGTGCACAAGGGAGGGCAGGGCCCTAAGCAGGAGCAGGTGGCACACACACAGTAAGAGGAAATGCAGAGCCCATGGCACAGAAGCAGGTCGGCTGGGAGCCAGCAAGGTTGTCTTCTGACCCTTCCTACTTCCTGGGTGAGAAAGGAAGCAAGTTTGTCAACTGAGAACGTGACAGAGGACTAAGTGCAGGGAATGTGAGGAGAGAAGTAGAATCATCGCCCTATAGAGGAGGAGAGTATGATGGTTTCGGAGTCACACAGGCCAAGTTTCAATCCCACCTCTAACCTGCCTCCCTCTTCAGGGGCTTAGAGAGGTTAAGCCTCCCGGATCCTACCTCCTCATGGTCAAAACGGAAACAAGGATGCCTTCAGAACACCTGCTCCCACACCTCACAGGGTGAGTCTAAAGGTTAAATGAGATGCTATGTGCAAACTCCCAAAATGCAGTATATACCTGGTCATATTATTCATTCTTTTTCTACTTTTTCTTTATTATCCTTTTCATTTCCCTTTTTTTACCTAAAATATTTATGGATGAGGATGACATATCTCATTGACAATTTAGAAATTAAAGAATGGAATGGGGAGTTCCCTGGTGGTGTAGTGGCTTAAGGCTTCGGCGTTGGTGCTGTCAGCGCTGTGGCCTGGGTTCGATTCCCAGTCAGGGAGCTACCCACGTACCAAAAAGCAAAAAAGAATGGAATGATTCTTCACCTTTCCCTTTCTTTCCTTTTCCTCCCCACCCTTCCCCTCCCCCACACTTCTCCTGTGGGTGGCATCTGAGCTGGAGGCCAGGTTCATTGAGAGAAAACAGGCTTAGCCAGGCTGCCTATGTACTTGGAATCCGAGGTTCGGGGTCCTGCAGGGCTGCCCGGAACGTGGTGGACAAGGACACACTCAGGATGTGGTTCTGGCTGAGGGGAAGGAGGAGAGCAGCACGGCCTGCCTGGCAGACGAATCGTAAACAGAAGGAAAAGACGGGTCGGCAACGTTGTGTCTCAATTAAGAAGTTACACCCCTGTTGTTCTTGGGATATAAAATACACCCGCAGCAGACCTGAAGGGTCTCTGTGTCTCCATCAGAGCACCGGAAAGCACCCGGTCCCAGCTCTGCTATCTGTTATGTCTGTGTGTGTGTGTGTGTTGGTGTGTTTTTCTCAATTCCCCATCAATTCCCCGTCGCCTCCCCTCTGGTTCCATTCTCCCCGCACTGGTCATGGGTCATTCTCCATCCCCCTCGCTTTTCCTCTACCACCTCCCCACCCCTGCTCTTTCCCACCACCCAGCTTCTCCTCCCCTGCCCTCCCCTCTTCCCTTCCCCTTCTCTCTCTCTCTCCCGCTCCTCTAAATCCCTTGACACTCTCTCTGACCCTAACACCCAACCAAATGGGTCAGCCAAGCAACCAATGGGTAGTTGAGAACCTCCTCTATGCCCAAAGGCTGTATGTGTGCAAGAGATAAGAGGTTCTTCTCTCTTAAATAACCTTCTAGTATGAGAAGAAAAAAAGAAAATAAGAAAAGTTACTCCCCACATGCATACTGTGTTCTCTAATACACAAATATTGGGTATCCTTTAAGCGGAGATCAAAGCACAAAAATCATAGAGTGAGAACAGTAAGAGACCATCAAGTTCAAGTGCCTCATTGTGTATGATGCCCAGAGAAGGGAAGTTCTTGCTGAAAGTCATAAAGTTAAGTAGTAGAAAGAGAGCTAGAACCCAAGTCTTCTCATCTACTGACTGGGGTTCACTGAATTTTATTTCATGAAGTTTTCCTACTGTGACTACTACTGTGACTACCGGTAATAAGTAATAATTCATGAGGGCTGAGCATGTGCCAAACAAATCTATTTATGTTTTCCATGTAACACTTCAATTGAACCCATGATGTAGGGTTAATTATTATCTTTTTTTTTTTTAACAAATGAGAAAAATGTGTTCAATGAACTGGCAAATGGAGGGTCTGGATATGAATACAACACTGCCTGCAAAGCCTTACACACAAACCACTGTTCACTCCTCGATGCCAATGGAAATCAATTAAAACTCCTTAATGGTTGACCTGTGTCTTTGTTTCTTTTAGGGGCCTGAGCATAGTCTGTCTTGGAATTGTGGGTTTATACCTATCTCTTCAATGCTGTGCAAAGAATATTAGACGTCAGCTCCTTAAAGGCCCAGAGTGTTTGTCACACCTAACGCACCCTCATTTGTCAGTTCATTCATTAATTGAACAAATGCCCAAACAAGCATCCACTCTGTGTCAGGCAGTTAGCCAGGTGCTGGGGACACGGCAGTAAAACAAGGTAAGTTCAAGCTGTTGACCCTCTTTCTTGGATGTGAGAGGTCTGTGTCAGGGAGACTGAGACACATCTCCACATTGTGCACAGGTAAATAATCAAGACAATTTCACACAGGGAAAGTCCTTCAGAGACAATAAAAGAGGGTGAGCTGATTGACGTGGTAGAGAGTCGTCAGCTAGAGTGCGTGCCACATCGCCCCCGAAGCTCAGGCACAAGGCCTCCCAAAGCAACGTCAACATACACACCATGTAAGAGCCGTGTCTTCTCAGCAACCGGTGTCAGATTATCAAGAACACGAGTCACAGGATTGATTCTCGCCAACACTGCTCTCTCTGAATAGCAAGAAACAAAAGCCAAGGGCTCGGCCTTTTCATCTGTGCCTCTCAACACCATTTGCACCATTTCCTCTTTCTGACCACATAATTATGTTTAGCAAAGGCCTTATTGGCAAGTCCACCTTCGCAGAGGCTAATGTCATCACTGAATAGTTTGTCACTAATTGGAGGGCATCTCATCTGTATTCCACATGACTTGGACCTGTGGGCCGAGGTGAATGGAAGAGGAGGTCCTGCGGGCTCGGCTTTGAAGGATAATTTGTTGGGTCCCGTCCTCCTGTCGGATATGCTCCTCATTAACTGTGCTGGGTAAGCGGGTGACCATGCAGAGCGCTCTCTGGGGACCTACGTGCTCCATCCTCAAAGCCACTGCTTCCCCCAGTCCCCACTTCAAGGCCCTGGCCTATCACAGCGATAATGACTCCTCCCTGTGCACAGGACATGACATGAGACTTTCATATTCTTCATTTCTTCCTGGGGAGGCAGACAGAAGCAAGGATTACTGCCACCCGGCTTTTCAGGACGAGAAACCCAGGACTCAAAGAGGTTAAGAAACTTGCCCAAGGACGCAGCTAGGAAGCAGTGAAGCCAGAGTGCTCCGGGGTTCTGACTCAGAACCTGTAGCAGTCTGGGTCCTGGGTGGAAATAGGCATTATAGGTACTCCCCCACTTTCCTGCATTTGTTCTAGTTTTCACTAACTGAAAGAAGTTGAAGAGAATTTTCGCTTTCACAAAAAAGCCATTACTGTACACGTGCTAATAATGTAGGTCTTTCATAAAAGACCTACTTCATGTAACACGAGGCTTCAGAAAGCAGTGGCTTCTCTTTGCTTTATGCCACTTGGGTTTGTAAAAGTTTGCATGGGGCACTCTACTTTTCAGATGGTGGGGAAACCTGTATACCGAGATTTAGTCATTTGAAAAGCACATACAGTAGTTTCCCTCATACACAGTTTCTCTCTCTACAGTTTTGGTTACCCATGGTCGACCATGGCCGGAAAAGTTCAGGAGTAAACCATTCACACATTTTAAATTGTGCGCAACACCATGAAGTCTCACGCCATCCCATGCTGTCCCACCTGGGACGTGAATCGTCTCTTCGTCCAGTGGATCCGTTCTGCATGTGCTTCCTGTCCATTAGTCACTTCGTGCATCTCAGGTATCAGGTCAACCGTCACAGTTATCACAGTGCTTGTGTTCAACTCACACTTATTTTCCTTCATAATGGCCCTAAAGCGCAAGAGTACTGATGCTCTCAATTCAGATATGCCAAAGAGAAGCCATAAAGTGCTCCCTTTAAGTAAAAAGGGTGAAAGTCCTCAATAACAAAAGAAAAAAAATGTATGCTGAGGTTGCTAAGATCTTCAATAAAAACAAATATTCTATTCATAAAATTATGAGGAAGGGGAAAAAATTTTGTGGTAACTGCTGTCACACCTCAAACTGCCTAAGTTATAGTCACAGCGCATAGTAAGTGCTTAGTTAAGATAGAAAAAGCATTCAATTTATGGGTGGCAGCCATGAACAGAAAACGTGTTCTGACTGACAGCACTGTGTTGTGCCAGAAAGCACTGAGACTGTACGCAGACTTCAGCAAGGGATACCCGAAACCAGTGACACCATCCACTGCGAGTAAGGGACAGTTACAGTAAGATACTTGGAGAGAGACTACATTCACCTAATTTTTATTAAAGTATAGTGTTATTGTTGTTCTATTTTATTATTGTTGTTTTTAATCTATTATATCAAATTTATAAACTAAACTCGCTCGTAGGTTTCCAGGTACAGAATAAAAACATAGAACATACACGGTGCAGTACTGGTCACAGTTTCAGGAATCCACTGGGGGTCTTGGGATGTATCCACTGTGGATATGGGAGGACTACTACAATAAATTAAAGGAATTAATTACAGAAGTATGAGCAGAGAATAGATAAACCACAAAGGACAGCACACTAGTAAAGACTGTGCAAAAAGAGGGTGAGGAGCCCTTTCCTTTCTGTGCGTAAAAAAGCCAGGAACCCAAAAAGCGCCACCTAATAGGAACTTTGTTGTTCAGTCGAGGGGCACAGTCAGCCCAAGGTGACCCCACAGACAAGGAGCTAGGGGAAAAGATACCCTCTTTTCCCTCCCTCTCACCTCCTGCTTGTTCTTCCTGCTTATAAAATTCAAAGGGAATAAAGATGGTAAAGGAGCCTCCACATGCAGCCTGTGTAGGTCAGGTAGGACACAGAGTAGAGTGGGAGGGAGAGAGGAGAGGTGGTTTCTGAGGAAGCCAGTAGAAGACAACCAGCACAGACTCCAGGGTCTTTTTTCTGCCATCCAGTGTCTCCCCCTGGAGGGAAGACTGGAGCCAAGACCTAACCACACTCCCTTTTGAAGGAGGTGACATTTTGGGCAATCACAGTTGCTTGCTCGTCTTGCAAATATGGGTCACCTTTTTCATGTGGCACTTAGCAAGGATGAGCTCTAGGGCAAGACTCAATCACATCATTTGTATGTTGAACAGCTTCACAGGTACTGTAAAGGCTATATTCATTTTCTTCTCTGCTAAAATCTGGATTCCTTAAACCCATCTGCAGATGTCAACTCCATTGCTACATGGCTCTAACTCCAGGGGAGGTAAGCAGCATCCCCACCAAGCTGGAGGTCCAACTTGCAGTTTACGTATAGCAGGAAAATAAAAAGGCCAATGTATGGCAAGGAGCCAACGTCCCGGAATCAGCAAAGGCAAGGTCTGGGTCTCCCCCGAGGGCAGCAAAGGGCTGTCCTGCAAGGAAGCAGTGTGGAAATACACAGAGGGGGCCTGGCAGGAGAGCCCTGAAGTTCTGAAAGGAATCCAGGCAAGTTGCCAAGCTGATAAGGTAAAGAAGCAGGTATCAAATGCCAAGAATCGGGAGTGAGTAAGGCAAGAGCTGGGAAGATGAGGAGGCAGAGGAAATGGGAAGGCAGGCCTGGGTAAAAGTCGCAATCAGGCACTGGCTGAGATAGGCCGCCATGGCACTTTATGTTGAAGGGGCAACTGTACTTAAAGGGTCTGGGAGAGGGCTGCAGCCACAGGCAGACAAGCAGAAGCCAGGTTTCCCAAAGTGAAAGCCTAATAACATCTGGCCCTGCCAGCAAGGTTGATGGACTCTGGAGGGAGGAGTCAGACTGGCCTCACAGACATACTCATATTCTTTCCTCTGCTTGATCATGGCCTTGAAGATACCCTGACAGTAGAAACAGTCATGTATATAAATGACTTCTTGATTAACCAGATACTGGTATCTCCTTCACTTCAGCTCTGCTCAGATGTGGAAAAAGAATCACCATCAAATTCAGCAGGAGCAGGATGGTGGTGTATATCGAACACCAGGCATGGTACTAAACTATCGATATGCTGCAGTGACACTGTCGACAGCCTGCCCAAGAGCCATTTCCTCCTCTTCTTCACTCAAAGTACCTCAGTTTCATTGAGGGAGCAAGGTGCCAGAAACATGGAAGGAGGATGGTTGGTCTACGACAATCATGGTGATCCCTTACCCTTTGCCGGGGAAAGCATCTGGAGATAACACTGAAGATGACACAGTAGAAGGACATAAAGGATGCATCAGTCCCAGAGAACATGTCTGAGCACCAACTCACCTCAGGCACTGCTTCATCTGAACTCCCTGTTTAAGTGAACGTTATATATGCTTCAAGTTCAAGCCACTGTCATTTGCAACCAGAAGTATCCTGTTCTAATGCATGCACGTTCTCACCTTTAATTCTAGTAATCTCATGAGGAAGACATTATTTTTTTTAATTTTATTTTTCAATTACAGTGGACATACAATACTATTTTCAAGTGTACAACATAGTGACATTTATATAACTTATGGAGTGATCACCCCAATAAATCTGGTACCCATCTGAAACCATAGTTATTACAATACTATTGATAAGATTCCTTATGCTATAGTTTACACCCCCATGACTATTTTGTAACTACCAATTTGTACTTAACTCCTTCCCTTCTTCATACATCCCCCAAAGCCATCCCATCTGGCAACAATTAAGTTGTTCTCTATATCTATGAGTTTGTTTTTTGTTTGTTTGTTCATTTACATTGTTCTTTAGATTTCACATATAAATAAATCATATGATATTTGTCTTTTTCTGCCTTATTTCACTTAGCATATTACCATGTCTATCCATGTTATTACAGATGGCAAGATTTCATTCATTTTTATGGCTGAGTAATCGTCCATTATATAAACACCCCACTTCTTTATCCATCCATCTACTGATGGACACTTAAGTTGCTTCTATATCTTGGCTATTGTAAATAATGCTGCAATGAACATATAAATACATATGTCTTTTGAATTAGTGTTTTGGGTTTCTTCAAATAAATACCCGGAAGCAGAATTATTGGGTCCTTCTCTGTGTCTTGTTATAGCTTTTGTTTTAAAGTCTGTTTTATCTGGTATAAGTATGGTTACCCCAACATTTTTTTATCTTCATTTTCATGAAACTTTTTTTTCATCTTTTACTTCCAGTCTGTGTTTGTCTTTCAATTTTAAGTGAGTCTCTTATAGGCAGCATGTGCAAAGGTCTCGTGTTCTTATCCATTCAGCCATCCATTTATACCTTTAAAGTAATGGTTAATAGATATGTAGTTATTGCCATTTTATTAGTCATATTTTCTATCATTTCTTCTTCTCCTTCTTTTTAAAGAAGTCCCTTTAACATTTCTTGTAATCCTAGTTTAATGGTGATGAACTCCTTTAGCTTTTTCTTGTCCAGGAAGCACTGATCTGTCCTTTACTTCCAAATGATAGCTTTGCTGGCAAATAATTCTTGTTGTTGTCCTTCGCTTTTCATCACTTTGAATATTTCACACCAATGCCTCTGGCCTGCAAAGTTTCTGTTGAGAAATCAGCTGACAGTTTTATGTGAGTTCACTTGTAGGTAACTACCTGCTTTTCTCTCTTGCTGCTTTCAAGGTTCTCTTTGTCTTTTACCAGGAGAGGTTTCAGGGACATCCTCTCACACCACCATCCTGACCCCCCTTCTCTTTATCTTTACCCTTAGAATTTTGAATCATTATGTGTCTTGGTGTGGGCCTCTTTGGATTCATCTTGTTCAGGAATCTTTGCACTTCCTGGGTTTGTATGACTATTTCGTGCCCTAGGTTAGGGAAATTTTCCATCATTATTTCTTCAAAAAGATTTTCACTTCCTTGGTCTCTCTCTTCTCCTTCGAGTACTCCTATGATGTGAATGTTGGTTTGCTTGATGTCCTAAAGTCGCCTTAAACTATCCTCATTTTTTTGTGGATTCTTTTTCCTTTTTGCTGTTCTGATTGGGCATTTTCTGCTACCTTACCTTCTAAATCACTGATTCGATCCTCTGCTTCACCTAATCTACTGCTGATTCCCTCTAATGTATTCTTTGTTTCCATTATTATAGTCTTCATTTCTGACTGGTTCATTTTTATGTTTTCAGTCTCTTGGTTGCAGTTATCCCTGAGATCACCGAGCATCTTTATAACCAGTGTTTTAAACTCTTCATCTGATAGATTGCTTTCTCCATTTTGTTAGGTCTTTTCCTGCGGTTTTGTTCTTTCATTTAGGACACGTTTCTTTGTCCCCCAATTTTTTTTTCCTCCCTATGTTTGTTCCTATGTATTAGATAGAGCTGCTATGTTTCCTGGTTTTGGTAGAATAGCCTTATGTAGTAGGTGTGCTGTGGGGCCCAGTGCACAATCTGAGGGAGACATTATTATTATCCATATCTTGCCATTGAGGCTTTAAAAAGTTAAGTAACTTGACACTTGTCACACAGCTAGTGGCAAAGCCAGAGCTGAAACCCAGGGTGATCCAATTTTAAAAGCCTGTGCTCTTATCCACTAAACTACACATTCCCTCATTGTGTTCACCTGAAGCCTGACCCTGGACAGCACCAGCTGCACTTTGGCCATACAAAATAAGATTTAGCATCTGACCCTCATCACATACCCACTTCAATCTTGTAACTCCCATCTCAACACAGGCTAACTGTCATGCTCTCACTTAGCTACACAGCTGAGATAGGGCATGCTGATCCAAGGTCAGGGGCTTTTGGCTCCCTGCCCTGTTTCTATAGTTACTGCTGTGTGTGACAGGTCAGAAGCATGGATTACAGTCTAAAGCAGGAACCTAGAGGCCTGCAGGTGACTACTGCTCCACACACTGCCAAGGCATAGACCTGCCCAGAACTATCCTACAAGAAACAAAGCAGCCCTCATTCCTCCTGAATATATTTTGCTGCACATGTTTTATCAGACTTCATTCTATAAAATGAAAAAGCAAACTGAAGAACAATACATATAGGGATGTCTTTTTTTTTTTAAACAAAAGTTTGAACATGCAAATAAAAGATCTAGAGAAGAGAAATAAAACTATTAACCATCACTTATGTGGAATGGAATTAAAGGCAGGATAGTGGGTATCATATGGTTTTAAATGACTTGCACCTTTCATACTTTTTGTTATTCAGTAGTTTTACTACATATTATATAATTTTTCATGAGGAATGCATTATATTGTTTTAGATATTCCAGCATATAAAGCTTTAAAAAAATTATACTGCAAAAATTTTCACACCAACTTTCACATTGTTCCCTAGAATTTCTGTCTTTATAATTCCTTGTAATGTTTTCTTTTTTTGTTTTGTTTTGTTTTTATTTTGTGCATCAGGCAAGCATCTTTCAAAATTTTTTAAAAATTAAGAAAAAAAAATCCATTGACTTTCACAATAAAGCTATACCAAAATAGCATGAGAGACTCATGAAACTCCACCCAAAAGTTTTAATTTAATGAGTGTAAGGGAAGGCCCTTACTGTGGGTCTACAATGCAATTTTAAGAAGCAGACCCATAGAATTTTATAATGGTGGTATGTCTACCATACAGGCAAAACACATACACTAACTGTGTTTGGTCTCCATCAGAGACGGCACATGCCTGTAATCCTCCCTGTTATGGGTTTATGTTCCTACCCTCTCTGTAAATTTCCTTCACTCCTTCATGCCTGCCAGAGCTCCCTCAGACATAGGACACATGTAAATTTAACATGACAGCGAGACACAGGTCACCTTGTGCTGTGAATCAATCCAGGAAATCACAAAAAGCCGTTTATAGATTAACTGCCTTCCCTAAGAAAAGAAAATTCCTCCAAAGTTCAAAGCAGAAATGCTAGGATTACTTTATCTTTCCTTGTGTTTGATATTTAGAAAGCACACTGAAATTTAAAACACACATTCGCATGCAGGTGCTCATTTGATCTTCACAATAACCCTGTACATACTTGTACTGGGTGTAGACAATGGCCACATTGTGCAGATGAGGAGGATTGAGGCAAAGAACAAGAAGACTGAACTAATGAAATCATCTAGAAGGCAAGGATCACAGGCCAGAAGTCACAAATACACACTCCTAGATCAGAACACTTCCTTTCATTCATTCATTCACTCAATCAGGTATTCACAACCTGTATTGACTACATATTTATACATTGGTAATAGAAGAGTGAGCTCTCAGGGTGCTTATAGCCCATGGGAAAGGCAGATAGCAACCAAATAATCAAAAACTACTCTGAATAAAAATTAACATTATTTTATAACGAAAGTGTAAAACATAAGAGACTTCTTTTGTCCTGAAAACTAAGGATAAGTAAAGTGAACCAAATATTCTATAATTGGCATGTACAGGCATCCTATGGATTAAATGAACATGGTATAAACTAAAAGAACCTGAGGTTAAAGGAATAGGAAAACTAATGCAAGAGGAAACTGAAAAAAGAAGCACAGACCAGACTGCGCAAAAATTTTGTAAGCTGTATTAAGGTTTGTGATCTTTAGCCTAAAACTGATAGGAGGCTACTAAACGAATTTGTGTGTGTTGGGGTGGGAAGAGAATATGGTGACCAGATTTGCAGTGTGAAGTCCTTATGTATCACCTTAATGTCTGTGAAAAATTGCTGTCTGTAAAAATTACTCAAAATTCAATGGGATCATCTACTTCCACTGCCTTGCTCTCTAATTAGCTCCTACAGGCTCTAGTATGCAACTAATTAGATACCAACAAAAGAAGCAACCACCACCAACGCCCTCCTAAATGGGATCTTTCACTGCCCAACCTTTTATTTCATCACCAGTAATTTTTAATGTGACCTTGTGATTGCAAAGCGACCTTAAAGAACAGAGTTCACTACCTTGAAATAGTGAAAATCAAAACTTATACTGAAATACTGTAAAACCACCCATGTGACACCAAAGACTAGTCTAATGCATCTATTTCACATTTGGTGAAAGAGCCAAACGGCTCATCTGCAGTCATTCATGATTTAAGATTAGGTCCTTAGCCATTACAAATCAGCACAGAGGCATATGCAAGGCATAACAAATCATACAAGGATGATGAGCCATTGGAAGGCCTGACCCAGTATTATCCCTGTGGTATTGAGATCATGAACCTGTCTATCAACACTCTAGATTCTAGGAAGGAAGGAGACAGAGTCTTCAAATCTAAAAATAATAACACATGAGCCTCTTAGGGTCTAAAGACTAACAGTGGTTAGAATTTATAACAAGATAGATTTTGGTCCAACAGGGAAGCAGCTCTGTGAGGTGACCAGCATCCCCTGGTACAGAAAGTAGTACAGTAGACTCTCAGTTAACCAGCACCCATGGGGATTGGTAGGTGCCAGATACATGTAAGCAGACTCCCCATTAACCTGAATTCAAGCAACTGGCACTCTCAAGCTACCATCAAAATCTCAAACAACTCGCAAAAACATTTTGCCAGTTGCTTGGGAATGCTGATTGCTTGAGTTCCAGTTAACAGAGATTCCACTATACATTAAACTTGGCCTTTGTTTCAGTGTATCAGTGGAATACCTTATACGTACTTTCATTGGAAGTTAGAAGTGTTATCTTGTTACAAGGGGGTGTTAAAAAGACAAAGAAGAGGAGGGAAAAAGAAGGTGGAGAAACCAGTAAAGAATAAGCTCTCCGGAAAAGGAATAAAGAAGTACTTCTGGACTCTGGTCCCAGACTGCTGCGACAATGTGTATTCCTGGATGAGTCACTTCTCTTCTGAGCAACTCCTTAAGTAGAAGATGCAAGAACATTCACCTCATAGGGCTACAGTAAAACAAATCAAGTGAATATACTAGGGGTGCTAAAAAACTGTATATACATTTTAAGAGATGTTACCTATGTACTACTTTTCAAAGGTGAACTGAATTATGGTAGCAATGTGTACTAGGATGTTTGCTCAAAAGATGGCATTAATCAAATGAATGCTAGTGTCACCATAAGACAAGACAGTCAAAGAAAATGGCAGAAGCACTGTTGTCATTCAAGAAGTGCAAGACCATCTGGAAGTGGTATTTGAAATTCGAGAACATTGTTTGAGGTTTCCTCCATGTTCTCCTGATTTAATATCCCTTGACTTCTACCTATGGGAGACCTCAAATGATGTGGTGTACCATAGAACACTGGCTACGCTGGTAGTACTTTGAGAAGAAATTCAAATGGCATGCACAACAATACAAGTGGTCAACATTGCTCAAGCAGCAGTTCGCCGTAATCAGAAGTGTCAGGACACTGATGGTGACCACTTCGAGCACTTCTTGTAATTGCAGAAGTCAAATGTGACCTGTATTCATCTTTTGTTATTGGTATATATTGAGTACTACAATTTTAATAAAGATTTTTCCTTTCTTAAAATGTGTATATAATTTTTGGCACCCTCAGTATAAATCATCTCTAAAGAACATAAACACTAACCTCAACTCAATAATGATTAAGCAAAAAGTATGAGTTTCTACTGCAGGGTGCTAGGCCTCTGAGATCAAAATGTTAAAGAATTCAAGAAATTTGCACTATGCATTTCCCAGCTCTTTCCTTGCTTGTACTTCAAAGACAGTAGCAGACCTGGAGAGCAGGTTTTCACAGAAACACACTGAGCAACTGAGTCAAGTGCTGTGCTGAGGACATAGGAGCACAAATCACAACCTGGGGCTGTTTAATTCCAATGAAAATAAAATTCCATTCTGGGTACAAAAGGCATTCAGAGTGTCCCAAGCCAGCTGATGGCCCCAGTTCCAAGTCTGTAAGTTTCTTTGTGTAAAATTTGCTGTCAGGAAAGTGATACCCTCAGACTAATAGACTCTAATGAGTAGAAATGCAGCATGACATTGCTCAGGCAGAGTTAGAGACAGCATCATGCAGGCCCTTTGAGGAGACGGAATTATTTCTACTCTGATTGACCAGGAAAACCCACAGGTGAGGGCCCAGGCACATTAACCAGCTGGTTTAGTGCTCTGGAACTCCTGCTAGGAGCAGCACTCACAAGATATTAAAAATAAGCCAAGGAACAAAAGCCAAATGAGGGGTTAGAGCACGGAAGAGAATGCACAGAAATCTCTTTCTTCCAAGCCTCACACCCCACCCTTTCCATACCCCCTAAAAAAGAGGGGGCCGGCAGAACTAGGACAGCTATAAATCAGTTACCTTGCATCTAACTGCTCTGGTTGCTATTATTTATAATGTTAATTTAATTAAAGTTCCCAGAGAGATAGATTAATTTCTTTATGGTGGTATGGAAAATCAGTTATTTTCAATGACAACATCAGCACCCTTGGTCTAACTAGAAAAGTAATGCATATTTAGAATTCTTTTCTTTTTTTCAATTAAAAAGTCCTTATGGCTTATGCATTTTTTATTCCCCAGTGCTTTTTTCTAACAAGGCATAAAAGGAACAGAGACAACTAATATATAAATGTACATTTTTTAAAAAAATAATAGAGTTCTATAACATGTACTGTTCTGGTTGGACTTTTTATTTTCAGTCCTTGCTTTCTTTTTTTAAAAAATAATAATCATGCATATCCATCAATAAGGACAGAGTAAAATTATAATAAAGTTGCAAACATCAATATTTTTTCCTATAACATTTATTTCTCTTGCAGCCTATTCCCCCTTCCATTTGTCCTGTATAGACCCATGTCCATGAAATACAATACAACTCAAACGTGTCTGAAGGCATGCAGATGAAATCCCTAGGAGTTGGAAATGAGGTCTTATTTTCCTCTCTATTCTAATATATTTTGGGCCCCATGTACGTAATAAAGTGCCTTCTTGTTAATCTACTCATGGCCTCAGGGAGCCAACAAACCCCCAGATAAAGGGAAGATTCTATTGTATTTCTTTTTAGTCCTTTCCATTTACAACTTTGAAAGCCTGAGAGTACAGGTTTATGGGGTGAAATTCAGGCCACTCTCTCATCATCCACTTCAATTAATCCTTTCACCTCCTACCTCTTGCGATTGAGGTCACAGTTAACCAAAGGCGTATTGAAACCCACCAGGGAACAAGAGGAAAAGATAAAGGTTCTTAAAAGGACAAAATTAGAAACAGGTCTGCCACTGATGTCATTGGAAGACAGGGCAAACTTAAACTTGGAATGGGGTTGGAATGAATAAGCCACAGGGTACACTGCATGGGTAGATGTGGGGAAGGGGCTCGGTAGAACAAGACATCCAACACAATAATGTCTAGGCTGCCTTAACAATTACGCAGCCACTCTCTACTTTGCCAAAAGATCTACCATTTTCAATGTGTTACATTGGCCACCTAGATCTTTAGAGATTTAAATCATGGGAGACAATTCATTGACAGTTTGCAAGCGAAGTCTCCTTTTTCTCCTTCCAGAAAAAGTGTCATGTTTTTCAACAGCACGATGATCCATCATCTGCTGGCTATAGTACACTGCTCTATCTTGTAGGTCACCAAACTGCCAACATCTCCATGGCCAGGGTAGCCTGCATGCCCCCACCTCACCCCCAAAGACATCTGGGGCAGAGAACACTGAAAGAAATAAAGAACACAAGATGGAGAGAGGAAGATCCCAACGTCTCTTAGCATCCAAAAATGCATATTTGGATTTACTCCAGCGAGGAGAGAGGTGAGTGAGAAAAAAAGAGATAACTATCTAGGCTCAGTGGTCTTTGCTCACCAGTAGCATATTCCACTGTCTACCCATGTATATCAACTCAGATACTGGCAAAGCCCCTGCTGGTCTACTACAGAAGTGGCCCTGAAAAGATGGCAGGCTGAGTTGCTCTCCAGGGTTTTGAGAGAGAAAGAGAGAGACACAGACAGAGAGAGAGAATATATGAGAATGTTCTACGTATGCACTGTGATGAGACAGAATCAGAGAGAGATACGCAGATGGTCAGAGTTGAAAGGAGATATGGAATTCATCTAGTCCTATCCCCTTATTGTATACCTAGGGAGCTAAGGCCCAGAGACAGTAAATGACTTTCCCAGGGACACAGAAATTTAACCATTTCTTTCAGCTCAAGTTTTCAGTCCAGAACATCTTTGTGCTCAAGAGCCAGATTTTTGAAGTAGAGAAGCAAATAGTATATATGTTGTTTAGGCAACCTAGGAAATTATATCAAATCAATTTCCTCCCTCAGTAAAACTTCGCCTGGCTTTACACCCCCTCGTGAAAGGTGTGATAATTTTGGCTCATGAGCTGGGAGGGCATATTAAATTTCTGAACCTCCTCTCTCACAAGAACAAAAAGGGAGAGACCATGCCACATTCTCAAGGCCCTGCCAGGATCTACAAAAGGTCTTTTCACATTGGAGGAGTTACTGCCTTCCCCACTCAGCTTCAGTTACATGTTTTTAAAGAGACTCTGCAATTACATATTTTTAAAGGGACGCTGTTAGCATATAAAGCATACACTATTGTGCTGCACTACCAACCATGGAACTAAAAGACAAACTACTGGAGAACCTTGCAGTCATTTTCAATATGATATTCCAACATTTTTTTTTCTATATGACATATAGATAGCATATGTCTATAGTACTTCAGGATGCTTTATATTCACTTACAGCTTGAAATTTTCTGAGGATTTTACACACTCACTCTTACTACATTCCTACAACAATCACATAGTAGAAGAGTTACTACTACTCCCATTTTACAGATGCAAGCACGGCTCCTGGAGAAGAGAGGGAGTTGAGGGAGGGACAGAGTTCAAAGAATCTGGGACAGATTCCTCGGTTTCATACTCCTGCATCACTGCACGTAAATCACATTTTATAAATGGCAAAACCAAGGCAAAGATCCAGCATTCAGTTCAGGTGAGGTTAAATCCAAACGCTCATATGCCCGGTCACATGGAGACCAGCCGTTCCTTCCCTTGCTTCCCCTTATACGTCCTTTTCTGCCTCTGCCTACAGGCTTCCCCTCACTGCCAACTGGACACCACTCACCCAGACACACTGTCCCCAGCACTGTGAGTGGCTTCGTAATATTTTACAAGATGAACCTCATTCCAAGCTTGATTCTCACAGGTGACTGGTACAGAATCAAATCACACAATGGCAAAACTGTAACGCTGAAAAAATTGTCAGGTATGTTCACCTGGGATGGTAAGAAATTGAGAGGCTACTCCACATCCCCAGGAGCTCCCCCTCCTGTGATCTCTCTGACCTGGTTGTCTCTACCAAGAGTCCAGCAATCCATCATGGATTACTTTATGACATCTCTTGTACCACTGCCTTGTGCTGTTACTTAAATTTACTCACGGTATGTCCTACTTTCCTAACTCACTTGTCACCTCTTCCTGGACAGAGAATCTGGGGCTGCTGGATTAGTTGGCTATGAGGCATATGGTGGCTTCCCAATTTTATTGTGTTAATTTTGATGATGAGTTTTGTGCATGTGTTCTTGTTTGTGAAGTGAATAATATATCAGTCAGGAAACCAGGAAACTGAGTCGTGGCCTGGCTCTCTTGGAAGCTGTAGTCTTTGACAGTCACCTCTTAATTTCCCTCTCCTGCTCTCAACAAAAATGTTCACCTAAAATCAATGTAGTCCATTATACATACAGCTTAACTACCTTAAGGAATGAGGTATAATAAGATGATGTTTGTAAATACTTTAGGAGCTCTCTGGGAAGGAAGATGCCATATCCTCATCTTTCATTGTGAAAACCTGGAGATATTAACAGATGCTCACATCCTGCAGTGACTCAGAAATATTAGACCTTGAATTATGGACGTGTTCAGTAATTTACAGGACATTTATTCTTCTGATTCTGCGTGCTCTTCAAGATCAGTTGTATGCAAAGGTGGAATGCACTCTGCAGTGAATAAATAGCATGTATTAAAAATAAAACCTAACTAGGTTTATTTCTCCACTATAATCGAGTTAATGCCCTGTCAGAGTGACTACTGAGCATCAGAGGGGTGGGTGGGTGTGTTTGTGTTGTGCACACTTGTATGAGTCTGAACAAGTGAGGGGAGAATTCAGAGCTCTGTTGCAATGTGATGGTGTAAGAGAATTTTTTCCAGCAGTAAGGCAAGAAGAGGTTGGCTTAGAGTGGAGACGCCTGCATATTGCAAAATGTGCTGGCCGAAGGCTGGATGAATGTACTATTTGAATAGAAGACACATTGGAGTCTGTCCCTTAGCTGTTGAGAAGCTCAGCCCCACTGTCACTTTAAGACTATTTGGAGTTCTCTCCACTGCTCAGCTGCTGTTATGAGTTGTCAAATCATAGTCTGAGTTTGCACTTTCTCTGACATCCAGGAACAAGGGCCTATCACTATGGGGGGCCTGGCCTGGTGGTTTCAGAATTTTAAAAAATGCCTGAATAAGCCATGCACTTTGTGATGGCAAGGGCACTGTATCCTCCACAGCCTGGCAGAGAGAGTGCATCCAATACAGTCATTTGATGGGCTAACAATTAAAAGTTACCAAATGAAGAGAAGGCAAGAAAATCCCCTTTGTGGTGAGTGAGAGAGAACACTTATGTACTGAATCGCACACATCAGTGCATTCTGGGCTTTGAGTAATGGGAAAAGCCTCCAAGGTAAGCTGAAAATGGAGCTGGAGAACAGGAGTAAGGTGAGTGCAGGCCTCATTCTAGGCTTTGTGGACAACTATTCATATAAAGGAAGCTAGAGAAGGCAATGGAGATCATCCATGGGGCCACCCAACTGAATGATGCCTTTTATGCTTCTAGCCCGAGGTCATCTGCGGCCTACACTTGGGAGCTCCCAAGAAGTCCCAGCTAAACAGCTGAAGCAGGGAGAGAGGTGTAAGTCTCAGGAGCAAGCAGAAGGTGCTCAACTGCTGACTAAACAGCGCTTGTTTTTTTCATGACAATTTGTGTAATCATATCTGAAAAGGCTTTGTTTCTCAATTCTAACCTTAAAAAAGTAGAAAATCCTGCCACGCTATAGTTCTTCAGAGCAGTGCAATTGGTCTGGGAAATCATCTCTTCCTGTTTTCAAATGTTTTTATGGTCCTTGAACCTTCTGTATCATCTCTCCCCTGGGAAGACTCCCTGCTGTGGTTGTGACTTTGTTCTGGGAAGGACATGAATTACAGAGGTGCTGTAGAGGGATGGGAAGACGAAGGTTTGGGAGTTAGATCTCAATTCAAAGTTTTGGCTCTATGTTTATTATATTATGTGACTGAGACCAAGTTACTCATCTTGTATGAACCTTTCTAATTCCAAATCTGTACAATGGGTCTAAATAAAATTGTCCCTACATGGCTATCCTGAGGAATATCATGCCAGACAAGATGACCAATAAACATAGGTCCCTTCCTCAATGCCACTACAGTGGGTTTTGTTAATAAGATCCCACATCTTACCAAACAACTCCAAAGATCAGCAATGTAAGACACATGGAAGAAAAATATCAGAGAGGAGAAAACTTCTCAGAATGTCCTGGTCCCTTGTCTTCCTTCATGTTCCAAGTCTAGGGTCAGTGGTCCCCACTGTTGGCCTGAATAGCCTAATAGTTAGCACACACACTTAGGAGTCAGACTTGGGTCCAAATCCTGGTGCCACCACTGACTAGCAGTAGGGTTGCAGACGTATCATAGAACCTCAGTTCCATCATTTTAAAACAAGAAAAATAGTAGCATGAGTGTGAGATGAATTAATCTATGTAAAATGCTTAATTAGCACTGTGCCTAGCACAAACTCAACAAATGTTATCTATCACATCACCATTCATCATCTAACCTGCAGAGGTCTAGTGGGTTACAGGTTGAGAAAAAATAAGATGGTATAACTCTAAGGGTAAAAAGGAGTCAAGAGGTCAGAATCTCATGGTGGTACAAAATGGATAGCACAGAGCGTAAAAAATCAGCTTTTGTGAAACTCCCTCTCTGAGAGGGTGGACTAGGCAAGAGGCAGTGAGCCAGCGTATCTCGGTCAGTGGACCCGAGCTTCCACCACTCTAGGAAGAAATCTGTGAAGAAGGTAAGTGTGTTTCATGCATTAGACCCTACCGTCTCCTTACTCTCTTTCTGCTCCTTACTGGGGCTCTGCTTCGGGCACTTGGTTTTCCAGGGTCCCCCTTTCATAGCGGTTGCAGCCCGGCCTCTCCTTCAGCGTCCTCTACCTCTATCTAAACCAGAGGGTTTGAAATGCCAGTCCAGGTGCCACGGCTGGTCTGCCTGTTTAAGAACTGCATGGAGAACTCTTCACTAAAACTATAGCTGCTCAGGTGCCAGCCCTCAGGGTCTGATCCGATAGGTCAGAGATGGGGCCTGGCTACCCCTGTTTTTTTCTTGGAAATTCCCCAGTAACTCTTATGTGTAGTCGGACTTGGAATATGTTTCTAGACTTTTCCTACACCAAAATCAAAATTTACCTCTCCTGTGACCCCGTCATTCGGACCTTCCTTTCCCCTAATCTATCTAAAAACCTCATTTGTGTTTGGGTCCATGAATCATCAACCGGCAACAACTTAATATTTTTCTAAGATCTTACACATAGAACATGTTATACTGTGAACCAAATAGGAAAAATTTCAGGAGAAGGCAAGGAATGTTGAGGAAGATCCATTCTTTATAACTGGGGTTGGCCCTAAATAATATTGTGAACCCCAGCTTCTCCATCCTCTCCCCCACTTTCCGGGGACAGAGGTCAATGGAGCCAAGGAGGACACACAGTAGTCGAAAGTCTGGAGACAAAGAGGCATCACAGACGTGCAGAATAAGTAACATCAGCCACCACCAAAGGCCAAGCACTCCCTACCCACTCTACATGGATTACCTCATTTAACAGTCCCATCTAGAAGTATATAGTAGTAGTAGTATTCCCAGTTTACAAATTTAGACACTGGGATGCAAAGAAATTGCCCAAATTCATGGAGCTCACAAGTGGCTGAGTACGGCAGAAAAGAATATATCACAGCAATCAGAGTTTGTGAAGGCATGAAGCCTGAGATTAGCAGAGACATAGCCTCTCTCCTCTTCTCTAGAGAGAATATTAGGGGAAAAAGATAAAACTTTTGGAAGGAGGAAGCAAACACCTGCAGAGCAAGAAGACAGCAGTGTCTCCAGGACTTCTCAGTTGGGCATTACTAAACTAGGGCTATGAGACCTCTTTCTGGCAGGGAGTACAGAGGGACATGCAAGGGCCTTCCTCTGCTCTGCCCTTGGGGCAGTGTATGGTGGGGAGTGGGGACAAGAGTGCTACCTGACGGCCTTCAGTTCTAGGGAATTAAGAGACAAGGAGCTCTTGAAGGCAGAAATGGAGGTAGCAGCTCAAAGGCTGGCTTTATTCAAGCTGCCAAGCCCAGGACTGCAAGGCAAAAAAGCGAGTGGTTTCTATGGAAACTGTCAATGCACACATATTATGTCTAGATGATTCTTCAGAAAGCACCTGAAATAGATGACATCAAAATGGACCAAGGCTCACTTCAACATGGAGGCGCTTCCCTTAAGCCTGATGCTAGTGTCTATTCTCTGCCTTTCCAGGTCCTCTTCTAGAAGAGACTGCAGAGCTGGGGTAGCAAGCACATCGGAAATGTACTGGAGCTGACTGACCTTGGATCATCCCTCCTTCTGTTGGTTTCTGGAAGGGAAGCTGTCCCTAATGTACCTGTTCTTTACTGGACCCACAGGAGCAAGTCCTGCATCTGAACAGTCATTTCAACTTTGATGGTATCATTAATGAGAACAAACAATTCATGGGCACTGCTTGCAATGCAAAAATGTCTCTATAATAGGACTTATATCATTATAAGGGTTTTCAGTGGGTTCTGGAGAGATCAAAGCCTTCCACTTGACCACCATTACCCAGCTGTCCAGCAGCAAATGATCCACTAGAGACCAATAGGCTCCTTTCTTCAGCTGGCAGTAAACCTGACCCCAAAGACAGACATGGAGGATAGTATCTCCTTCACATCCCAACCCACAAGCTCCTGAGAAACCCCTCAGATTTCACAAATACACCTGCTCTCCTCTAATAAGCTGGAAGGCTCGTCCCTCTGCATAGAATGGATGGTAACAATTCCAAAAGATTCCAAGAACAGCCTCTTTATAAAAGCCTCCATTTGGAAAAGATATTTAAGCAAAGCTGTGCTTGATGAAGTGAAATAGAATTAGCTGCTTCAGTAGCACAGGCTCCTCATATTCATTCTGAGGTAGACTGGCTTATTCGCTTCCAAGTGGAATGAACTCAACAACAATATATCACGGTTAACTGTGATCACAGCTCCATGCAATTTCAGATGGTGCCTTGAGTACACCGAGGTGCACTTAATATTCCCCAATCTGTAATCAACCTTTTGTACATTTGTTCCTAATCACAGGATACTGTTTCATCTTAACGAACTGTTTTCTTAGAGTATTACGGTTGGTCATTTCAGCATGCCTAATGGCCCATTTGCTGGGTTAAATTACAATTAGGGTCCCTTGGTTTTTGTTTCCCAGCAAGGCTTACAGAGGTTTGATGTCTCCCCCTCCCACTGGTGATTTCAAGGACAAATCACGAAAGACCCAAGGCCAAGACATACCTGTTACAGTCGACGTGGAGGAGGAGATGAGAGGCACTGACTGACAGCGCGACCTTGTGCCACTGTCCATCTGCCATCCGGTATGGAAGTGCCTCTGTCCGGGGCTTCCCATTGTGCATATAGTGATACCGAATCTCATCTCTCAGACCACTGCTTTCCAGTTCAAAATAGCTGTATGGGAGGCAACAGAAATTTCATTTTCCTTGCAGACGTCACAGCCATCATCAATCCACACTACGATTTCTCAAAATCTAAAATTAGCTACATATGACACAAAGTACTATGACTCCAAATCAACTGTACGGTATGGAACCCAATTCACAGATGGTCTAGGGGTCCTCCTGGCAACATCCTGAGCCTCTAAAGTGGAGACAGATTGATTGAGCTCCTGTGAGGTGACAGGCCACAAAGTATGTAAAGAAGTTTGGTGCAGTTGTCTCTTAAATACTTAGAAGAACAGTCCAGGGTCCTCTTTGTATTGTCTACAAAAGGCCATTCACGTGGAATGGATATATTGATGTTTACTTTTTATTACCAATTTTACTTTTTCAAGAATTAAAGACAGAAGATATGTTGGACATCAGACTGAAATACTTGTCAGAGCAAAAAGAATGAAGAGATGATTAAAGTTTTCTGTGTTTTTTTTTTTTTTTTACTTTCTCTCACATAAACACCTGAAAGTGGACAACTATTCCTAGATAATGACTAAGACAGAAGAGGTTAAAACTATTCACCTATAGGCCAGTATTTCCAATTACCATGGAATAAAACACACAAGTGAGTTTTTTCCTTTCCCCCGACTGTAATCATGTTTTCCAGCTCCACGAAAAACCCTTAGCACCGGCACTGCAGTCTGAACTTCAGTCATGAAATGCAGCAGGCAACTCTGGTAGACTCCTCGGACACCCAGCTGGATCCCTCACGGGGCACAGACTTATTTAGCTTCCTATGCCTCTCTTCTGAAACATGCCATCGTCACTGCAATCAAAATTGGGCCAAATCGCACAGCCAGGCATCGCACCAGGTATTCAATATACGATCGTGGTCCAGAAAAAACCCAGCCATAAATGCTTCTATTTTTCATGTTACATAGCTGTATAATTTCCAGACAGCCCTTGTATCTATCTAATTTATCGCCCACAAAATTACATAAGACTGATACTCCCTTTTAAATATTAAAAAACCGAGTCTAGAATTAAATAACAACCCAAGTCAATATTTAAACTTGGGTCCCAATTTGACTTGTACTTTCTACCAGTTTGCTGCACATCTCAGAGGCACACTAATGTAGTAAAAATGGCCTCAACAGACACTATCTCCTAGCAACTCACTCATACAGACCACTCAGAAACTACCCGCCTAGATAGGTAACCAGGTTCAATCCTAGATTTGGAAGGACCTACTGCTTCTCCTCTAATCCGCTGAGTTGTCCTAACCCAACCAACTAGATTATATTGCATCTAAAAACATCTCCTCTGAGAACCAAAATGAATACATCGTGAAACCCAGCCTCTATTATGCATGACTCCCAAAGCTCATGCCACAGAAAAATGCATTATTTCTTATTCCTCTTTCACAGGTATCTCCCCAAGAGAGCAGTACAAGGGGCAGCAGAGTTAAGTACCAGCCTCTGACCTACCTCATGTGCAAGAGGCAAAGAATCAGGCCCAAGGTCATAAACTGAAGAGGTTCCTACTGCAGCTGGTTCCTGGGCCCAGATCCACACTTAGTATAATGATAAATGTAATACATCTTTCATAGCACATGAAAAAACCCTTATCAGAGAAGACATTTATTATAAGGGAATCCTCCAAATTTCTTCATAGCAGCTCACACATTAGAAAAATCCAAGAATTGAAAAGGTTAAGAAGAACTCAGAGATCACGTGGTCACTCAGTTTTCAACATGTTACTGAATACAGAGTAAAGAACCAAAAAAAGGATTGAAATATAGATCTTCTTCTTAAGGTGCTCTGAAATGAGTGGAAAAGGAAATGAATTGTGTATCCCTTCCATAAAAAGCTAGAAACTGGCCCAAAAGACGCAAATGGAAGCCAAGGGGAGCTATCCTTTCACGAGTGACTGGTGCGTGCCAGGAAGGAGCCAAGTGCTGTCATAAACATCATCGCATTTAATTTCTCCACAGTAGACATTATCCCTGTATTACAGATGAGTTCATGTACGAGGTGTGATTTTTTAAAAAAATACGGTAATATTTAAATTTTTAAAAAGTTTATTATAGTAAAAGACACATTCGTGGCCATTAATCCTCCTCAAAATACTCCCCCTTGCTTTGAATACAGTTGATCCCATCATTCTTGCCACTTGCTGAAGCAGTTCTGGAAGTCCTCTTTTGTGTCTTTAGTTGCACTTTTGTGGCTGCCTGGATGATTAAACCTGAATCAATTCAAAACATTTACCTTGCACAGTCATTTTGACTTTGGGGAAGAGCCAGAAGTCGCATGGTGCCAGATCAGTGAATAAGGTGGATGAGGACACACTGTAATGTTTTTATTGGACAGAAAATTATTTTAATGCATGTTCGTGACCCATGACTTATGGCACACTTGAAAACACACCTCTCAACTGTAGCTCACAAGCGACTGACTGCACTGAACACGGTGAAACTTGTCACACACTGTTACTAAGATTGGATGCACTGCTTCCCGTATCGAAGATCCCTGCCTCCCAGTTGTATGCAGCACTCACCATCACCACACTTCTCTATCGTGCCTCATGTAATCAGAGATATTAAGTACCTTGCCTAAGACCACAGAGCTCCTCATACAAACAGCATGATTTCATATTTAAGACCTTAACAAGACTAAACATCATGAGAAACCTCTCAAATATTTTGACCAATAAGGTACTGCGAGGGGAAGAAACATGACCTTGAAAAGACTTCAACAAATGATCATTAGAAATGCTCAGAGGAATCACCTGATGGAATCACAAGAAAAGGAGGCAGATACATCTAACCAAGTTTAATTATTATTTATGGGGTTATGGCCTCATTGAGCAAGTGCTTAAGGTATTATAAACAGATCTTTTAAAGATCGCTTTACAAAGCATTCGAGTAAGTTTTATCCTTGGAGTAATCACAATTACACAGTTATGAGACAAGAAATCTGCCTTATCATTAGGCAAATGGATACTTGTGTCTTTGGGTAAAGTTTCTGAAACTACCACATACATGTTCAAAAAATGCTGTATCTCAAACATCCTGGATGAAAGTCAAGATGGTGTGGTTTTTTAAAAACACGTAGATAACTGCTGAATTGGCCCTAGGGATGACAAAGACATTGGATGGCTAAGTTACAGCTGGATAAAATTGTTTCATGAGTGCTAAAAAGACAGGAGGCTGAACGCTGAGAGCGGCTCAGAGAAAGTGGTCATTTAGCCTGACAGCTTTGGCTGTAGCCTGTAGGGAAGACTCAGGATTTGTAGTGGAGCCTTATTCAGAGTATGGTCCACAGGCTACTACCATCATCATCGTCACCTATGAAAATTCAGATTCTAGGGCTCCCACTGAGACCCATGTGAATCAGATTCTTCATTTTAATAAGACTCCAGAGGATTCACGTACACATTAAAGTTTACAAGAACTGCAAGAGAGCACACCAGGTGTTGCTTTACTTCCCCACCAGCTGGCCACAGTGGGGGAGGCAGGAGCTTGACGCTCTGAGCACGTGACAGCCCTGTGGTGCTAGCAGCAGAGGAAGGGCACTGGAAGTGATTGTAACCAAGGTTCTCGTGAGCTCTCCGCCCTGACCAGTCCTGTCTCTTCAGGCCTCAAGTGCTTGGGGGTCCTTTTAGGATTTGGGGGAGAAGCTAAAATCACTGGCCAGACTGTGTGAGCAGCATTTCTGCCCTTAGCCTTGGACCTCAGCCATTGTGTACTGTTCCAATGAACTACCCCGGCTTCCAGAAGAGCCTGTTCATCCTGCAAATACCTGAAGACAGCAGTGCTCTTCGTTACTAAGTTCTCTTTCTCAGACCAAGCTTCCCCAGTGTCTTCCCTTATATTTCTATCCCCCACCAGACCTAGGAGACCCTCCTCAACAAGGATTCTGCCTAACTACTCTTCAGATTCTTCCCTATATTGGCCCCCATGCTCTGGGTATGGCAAAATGGATCAATCTCCCCCCTTAAATGCAGTATCCATTTACAGTAGTAACCTTTTCATCATCTAACAGTGCAACTGCTTTCACACAATACGCTATGAAGGTGGTCCTTCCCACCCTGTATTTACATAGCTAAGATTTTTAAACCTAAGCCCTTGCTTAAAGCTAGGGAGACCCTGTTCAGGACCAATGTGATTGCCCACTGCTGACATAATGAGAAGGCACCAAAACCACCAAGGTATATTGTGCCCTACCTCAGGTCTGGTGCATCAAGGACTAGGAGTACAAAAAAAAAAAAAAAAAAGCAACGGCAGTTTTTAAGGAAATACATGCTGGTGCAAAGAGTACTGGCCCTAGGATACCAAGGAGTGATGTCAAGTTTAAGCCTGTTAAAAAATGTGAAACCTTTGGGAAGGAAGGTCCTGCCTCTGAACCTCAGTTTCTCCTGTCCGTTAAATAAAGTGATTATATCTGATCTGTAATACCTTAGGATTCCCTGGAAGGCCCTTAGAGCAGTGGTCCCCAATCTTTTTGGTACCAGGGACACGTTTCATGGCAGACAATTTTTCCATGGACTGAGAAATGCAAGGGGGATGGTTTCAGGATGATTCAAGCACATTACATTGATTGTGCACTTTATTTTTATTATTACGTTGTCATATATAGTAAAATAATTATACAATTCACTTGCCATTATAAAGCCACCACCAGATGCAGCTTGTCACTTGCCACTCACTGATAGGGTTTTGATATGAGTCTGCAAGCAACTGATTTATTATGGTCTCTGTGCAGTCAAACCTCTCTAATGTTTTTTCTTTCGTTTGTTATATTTATTGGGGTGACATTGCTTAGTAAAAATTACATAGGTTCCATGTGTATTCTACAATGTACCATCTATGTGTTATGTGTTCATCACCCAGAGTCAGTTATCTTTCCATCACATATATTTGAGACCCCATCCCTTCTCTCCCACCCCTCTCCCCTCTTATCTTCAGATAACCACTAACCACTAAACTACTGATTGTGTCCATAAATTTTTGTTTCTTTGTTGCTTTCAGCTTTGTGTTCTACAAATGAGTGAAATCAGATGGTTCTTGGTTTTTTCTCTCTGGCTTATTTCACTTTGTATGATGGTCTCAAGGTCCATCGATGTTGTCACAAATGGCCCTATTTCATCTTTTCTTATGCCTGAGTAATATTCCATTGTGTATATGTACCACAGCTTCTCTAGCCAGTCGTGTATGAAAGGACACTTTAGCTGTTTCCATGATTTGGCCACTGTGAATAGTCCTGTGATGAACACTGGGGTGCACATATCTTTGCAGACTAAGATTTTCAAATTTTCTGGGTAGATCCCCAGAAGTGGGATTGCCAGGTTATATGGTAATTCTATTCTTAATTTTTTGAGAAACCTTCATACTATCCTCCATAGTGGTTGTACCAGTTTGCATTCCCACCAGCAGTGTATGAGAGTTCCTTTTTCTCCACATGCTTTGGGTAATTATCCATTTTAATTATGTTGAGCCAACTCATGAACATCTTTCCATTTCTTTGTGTCCTCTTCAATTTCTTTTAATAGTCTCTTATAGTTTTTGGTATGTAAGTTCTTCACATTCTTTGTTAAGTTTATTACTAGTTACTCTATTCTTTTTGTTGCAAATGCAAAAGGTATTGTTCATTTCTTTTTCTGAAGTTTCATTGTTGTTACATAGAAATGTAATTGATTTTTGCACATTGATTTATATCCTGCAACTTTACTGTATTTATTATTTCTAATAGTTTCTTGGTGGAGTCTTTAGCATTTTTCTATATGAATTCTCTGCTAATGTTAATTTTGTATTTGCCCTGGTTCCCCAGCACTAACATCACTGCCTCAGCTCCATCTCAGATCATCAGGCATTAGATTCTCATAAAAAGCACACAACCCAGACCACTTGCATGTGCAGTTCATAATAGGTCCATAGTCTTAGGAGAATCTAATGCCATCCTTAATCTGACAGGAGTCAGAGCTCAGGCAGTAATGCGAGGAATGGGGAGTGGCTATAAACACAGATGAAGCTTTGCTCACTCACCTAATGTACATCTCCCACTGTGCAGCCTGGTTCCTAATCCCTGCCTTAGGGTCTATGGCAGAGGAAAGGATGAGTCACCAAAGAAGCTTCACTCTCCTGTTATGTAAATTGAAGTTCCCCATAAATTCTATTTGAATAAAAGAGATCCACTTCCAGAAATAGTCTGAAAAGACTGAACTAAATAATCTTTAAGGTCCAGCTCAAGTCTAAATTCTTATACTATTTTGCAAACTGATGAACTTTAAAAGAAACTGAACAATTTCTTGGTCAGTTAGTTTGATTCTACCCTTAACATTTCCAGCTCCAGGCTCTTTAGCAGCCTAGAGGAGAAAGGGTAGAGATGATAGATGCAGCAAACATAGCTAATATTCACACCCTGCCCTTCACCCTGAGCAAACACCAGAGTATATTTCCCAGTCCCCTTGAATCTAGGAGGGATGGCATGGCTAGTTGTCACCAACAAAACATGAGCAGAGGTGATGTGTATGACCAAGGCTAGGAACTTAAGAGAGGATGTGCCTCACTGGTGCCAGAGGGTTCAATAGAGAGGATTCTGATGCCTTAGTGGATGACAGTGTCATTAGATGAAATAAAGCTGGGCTTTTAAATGACTGTGTGGAGCAGAGACACCATTCCTCACACAGACTGGCACTGAACTGGGACTAAACAAAAATAAATCTTTAATAATCCACAGAGATTTAGAGGTTATTAGATAGGCTACCTTGACTCATTAAAGAGAGGTACAGGAACATGAAACTGAGGAAAGGCAAACACTGAGAAGTAACCATGGACACAAAGCTATTGCTAGACTATAAATAGAAAGATATGGCAGGAGGGAGGAATAAAGTCACCTCCTCTCTTGCATATGACAGATAACCTGCATTGCATGGCCTAATATTCTGTTGGGTAAATGGTATTTTGCAATACCCATGACATTATCTCCCATCTCATCTACTCTTCTACAATGTAATCTTGGCATTCTTTCAACTGAAAGGTGGAATCTACACACCTCCCTTGAATTTGATGGGCCCTGTCAGTGCTTTAAGGGCAAAAGTAATGCATGGTGACGTGACTTCCAAGGCTGGGTTATATAATATGATGCACTATCTTATTTGCTAGAACACTTGAGCTTGAAGTCCTGAGTCACCATGTAAGAAGTGTTGACTACCACAGTTACCAGTATGCAGTAAGGAAACCCAAACCATACTGGGGAATCTGCATACAGGTGCCCTGGTCAAAAGTCCCAGCTGGTATCCTAGCCAACCACCAGTATGACACCAGACATATGAGTCAAAACACCTCCAGATGGGTTGCCCAGCTGCCCACTCTTCTCAGCTGAAACCACACAGTGTGGTTTCAAGCCATCCCTCTGGACTCTGTCCAAATTCCTGACCCACAGCATCTGTAAGCATAATAAATTTGGGGATGCTGTGTTACACATCAATAGAAATTGGAACACTCTAACTTCACATATATAGGCTTTTTACTTTTAAAAATTCAAACTATAATTTAGGTCTGTCCCTACTAAATGCTTGAGGTTACTGGCCAAATGATCAAATCTCAAAGAGCCAATTTTCTGCTTACAGCACCACAGACTTACAACTCTGCATTTTCTTCTAACATCAGAAATGGAATTCTGCCCCAAAATGCAACTTAAACATCAATAAATAATATCTTTTAAAATTCATGGATTTCAGAAGCAATTTTAAAAAATAAATACATTGGTTTCTTTCTCCCTAATCCATTATTTGTCTTGTCTCAAGTCCCAACATATTGGCCTCAAACTTCACGTTCACTAAAATGGAAGTGATCACCTCAGTGATCCTTTTATAAACCAGATTATCTTCTGCGGTTTCTAGCCCCAAGTTCTCTTCCAGTCTGCAGAGTTATTTGACTAAATTAAACAGAAGTCTAATTTACCTCGACAAAACTCCATTACTCCCAACATCTTTTGCCTTTATTCAGAGCAATATGGTATAGTAGAAAGAGAATGAGCATCATAAAAAAATATGCCCAGTATACAAGGGCTTCCAAGTCCCACTAACTGTGTTCAACCCCTGCCTCAGCCATTTAACCCCATTTGAATGTGAGCAAGAAACATTTCCCTAAGCCTCCTTGTTCTAGTCTAGTAGAAAATAATATATCTACTTCACAGGTTTCTTTTAAGGAAACAAATGACGTTAACATTTGCAAAGTACCCAGCATCTATTGGTGATTATGATTCCCTTTCCTGATTCCTTTCTGCATCCATGGAAACGAATGCCTTACAGAGGTGTGGTGCTGCCTTTTCTCAGAAAGAACTTTCGCTGCCATCCCTCTTCCCTTATTTAGACTCTATCAGATGATTTTATTTGCAGTTGTAGACGTACGTATTAGTTCTGTACTCAACCCTCTTAGAGAAACATCTAGCTAGAGATCAATGGCGATAGCAATTACCAACTGCCTCTGTTGTTGAAAATTAAACCTCCACTGTTCAATGAAATGTAAAAATAAGGTTCATTACACCTATTGCCAACAGTTCCATTACAGCCTTAAAAAGCGTGCAAGGAGCCATTCTGTTCTTACTGAAGTAAAGGCTGTCTTCTAATTTTCCCAGACACTGAGAGCCAGGAGCAAAAACATGGAACCTTGGAAAGTTAAGACAGAAAAAAAAAAACTGTAATTGGAAGAAGAAATTTCAAATAAAAGCAACCAACAATGAGCTAGTTTACTAACACAAACAAAAGAATTGATCTTTAGTTTTTGATGGCCAAGGCCTCCAAATACAGTAGAATATAGTTATTAAGCAAACAAGCAGAATGAGGCTTAGAATCACAGAACTGCATCTTAGCTTAAGCCTGAAGTAGGATTCCAGATCTCCAGGAAATCAAAATTGAGATGTTTCTAAATATCAAGATTTAAAAAATAGAAACCAGAAAACAATAGTACCAGTAGTTGTAGTTATAGCCAAAGTACATATAATACACTTTCTACACTTTTTCCTGAGTTTTACTAAGGACTTAAAGAGAAAGAATATTATTGTCCCAAAACAGGAAACATGAAGTCTTCAGTTTTCTTAAGTTCATTAAAATTTTTACATACCTAGTTTAAAAATAAATTAATGTGTCCTAAAGTGCTCAATGACAAATTTCCTCCCATTCTATATTCCATCTTCCCAGAGCCCCAATGCCCCTCATGGGCAACCAATGTTAGCAGTTTCTTATGTATACCTGCAACATTTTGTTAATAAGCCTTTTAGAAATAGTTTTAGATTTTCAGAAAAATCACAGAGGCAGTACAGAGTTCTCCTATAGCCCACAGCCAGTTTCCCCTATTATTAACGTCTTATTTATAGGGTAAAATCATCACAATTAATGAACCCATAATGACACATTATTATTAACTAAAGTCAACACTTTAGTTGATTACCTTAGTTTTTACCCAATATCCTTCTGCTGTTCCATGATCCCATCAAATCCAGGATACTACATTAGAGTCACTTGTGGGAGCTCATTAGACTTTTAGCTGTGACAGTTGAGACTTGCCTTGCTTTTTAGGACCTTCAGAGGTACTGATGTGATATTTTATGTAATTTTTCCCAACTGGGATTGGTCTAATGTTTTTTTTCTCATGCTTAGGCTTGGGTTGTAGGTTTTTGGAAGCAAAGCCACAGAGGTAAGGTGTAATTCTTATCACATCATGCAATAGACTTCGCTAACCAGAACTCAAGCAACCAGCAAAATCTCAAGCTATCGGCAAGTTTTTTCATCAGGCATCTACCAATCCCAGCTAACTGAGAGTCTACTCTATCAAGGATACATGCTATCAACATGACCTAGCACTGCTGATGTTAATCATATTATGAACCAACCTGGCTGAGGTAGTGTTCGTCAGGTTTTCCTCTTTGGAAGAAGTCCCTATGTACATTTATTATACGATTCCTTCAGGCCTTTGAATGGCTTGAAAGTTCCTTTTCTCATCACCGAAGAGCGTCCCATTATATACATGTACCACAACTTATTTATCCATTGACTTAATGAAGGATATTTTGATTGCTTCCTGTTTAGGGTGATTATGAATAAAGCAGCTTAGTAATATTTGTGGGCAAGTTTTTGCATGAAAACACATTTTCAAATCAATTGGGTACATTTCTAGGAGTGCAATCACTGGATTGTATAGTATAATTATGAATTAAACTGTCAAAATCCCTTCCAAACTGTATTACAAATGCCACTGCACTACATTTCCACCAGCAATGAAGGAGATCTGCTGTACTTCCTCACAGCAATTCGTCGTGTCAGTTTGTTTTTGTTTTTGTTTTTGTTTTTTAGTTTTAGTCATTCTAATCATCTAATTTAAGAGTATAATGGTATCTCATAGTTAATATGCATTTCCTTAATGATAAATAATGAGCATTTTCATATGCTTATTTATCATATATAAGGTTTTGTCATTTGGTGAAGTATTTGTTCAGATCTTTTGCCTATCTTTAAATGAGGTTGTTTACTTACTGTTGAGTTTTAAAAGTTCTTTGCATATTTGGTACAAAATCCTTTACCGGATATATTTTTTGCAAAGATTTCTCCCAGTCTGTGGCTTGTTTTTTCATTCTCTTGATAATATATTTGGCAGAGCAGGTTTTGGCTTTCGTAAAACCCAAGTTATCAATTTTTTCTTTCATAAATTATACTCTGGGTGTTATACACAGAAACTCATCACCAACCCCAAGATAATGTAGATTTTCTCCTACATTTTCTGCTCACAGTTTTATAGTTTTGCATTTTATATTCAGATATGATCCACTGAGTAAAATTTTGTGAAAGGTGAAAGGTCTTTGTCAAAGTTATCTATTTTTGCGTAAAGATAACCAATTGTTTCAGGATCATTAGATAAAAACGACTATCTTTTCTTTGACAAGTTTTTATGCTATAAAAGTAAATATAAATATATCCTTTATTCCCCTACCTTTCTAACACAGCAAAGTACCCTCACTGTTTCACACTTTTTCTTTCATTTAATATAACAGGATCTTTCTTACACACACTTTTTTTATCCTTACAGTTTTCAATATTATTTGATTACATATCCCCTTACTCCAAATTAAAATCACTTATTTTTATAGCATAAATCCAGATTACAACTAGTTAAAGGCACGTTTTCTCAAGGCTAAGCTATACTGTGAAAGCAAGATTGAAAATCATATGTAAGGGATGGTACTAAACATTAAGATAAAGGAGCAACAAGCACTGAGTAGTATAAAGACCTCTGGGACACACACCTTCCTTCAAGGAATTTACATGCCACTTGATGAGGGAAAAGAAAAAGGACAAAAAAAAATAGACAATACAATCCTCACCTTTAAAGAAAGTGGTGGTGGGTGGGGGGACCCATTCTCAAATTGTGTCCTGTAAAGTTTCAAAAAGGAAGTAGATATTCAACAATTTAGACTGGAGGGAGAGCGATGAGAAAAGTACTCCAGGCGGGGTAAAGGGAAGTTAAGGACAGGAATGCCTGGCACCCTGAGGGAACAAAGAGCTGGTATGAAGAGCACCAAGGAAGTGTACCAAGAGGAAAGCGGGGGAGTTGGGAAACAGCTGAAGGGGTCCATGAGGGCTAAATTTACAGAACCAATCTCTGACGTTTGGCCCTAATCCTACGGCCTAGTGTCTCTCAAACCATTTTCTGCTGACAAATAGGTGATCTTCACAGGCATGAAAGACTCCCATAGGTGTCAATATGGTTGGTATGTTATCTCTAACTCCAGTCCTTTCTCCTTCCTCTCAGAAAGCACATCAAATCGGAGCTCTAATGGGCCCTGACTCCATGCTGTCAGAATGCTTTCTTACATAAATGAATCACAGATTTCTATCTCCAGTCTAGAACTGTCTCCTGAGCAACTGGCTACTCAACAACTCCACTCGGATCCTTCAAATTCAGTAAGCTCAAGAAATAACTCCTGGTGTTTCCTCCAAAACATGGTCTTTATCCATTGCAGCCTATGAGGGGGACCCCCCCAAAAAACCCCAAAAGCTATCTTCTGGAGGGCAGGCCCCTTGTAGTACAGGCTCCCCCACTAGATGAGTGTTCTAGGAACCATCCGCATCAGTGTACCAGCTGGCGTTGCTGTGAGAGGTTGTCTTCGGCTTCAGGGATTGATTTTTGGAGACTCTTTCAATGTGTTTGCCCATTTCATGGTGGGTGATTTACCCAAACAACAAGTGTCATGACAACGCACCTGCCCACACCATGCTGAGTGTTGAGCAATTTTTGACCAAAAACAGCATGACCCCCGTACCCCACCCTCCCTATTCACCCAATCTCACCCCGGGGGACATTTTTGTTGTTGTTTCTCCTAATGAAAACAAGTCCTCGAAGGAAAACATTTTGCCGGTGTGGAAAGAGGTGAAATAAACAATGGTGGAAGCACTAAAAGGCATCAAAATTGACGAGTACAAAAGCTGTTTTGAGCAGTGGAAAAAGTGTCTTGAGAGGTGTCATGCATCACATGAAAAGTACTTTGAAGGTGACTAAAGTTTAAACATTTATGAATACACACACAATTATTTAAATAAAGTTCAGGGAATTTTTTGCCCTCCCCCTTATATATCAAAATGAAAACTAGAAAGCCAAGCATTGCCTTTGACATTTTTCTCCTGTGTCTAACGTGCAAACCATCAGCAAGTCCTACTGCTTCTGTTCCTAGGGATCTGCTATATCCATCCACTTCTCACCTCCTTCACTGCTACCATCCTTGTCTTAACCACCATCACCTTTTATTAAGCAACGGCGTAGCCTCTCAACTGGTCTATGTGAATTCATTCTGGTTCCCTCCAATCCATTCTACAGACAAAGTCATTTTTTTAAACAAAAATCCAATCATGTCATCAATCCCTTCCAAGCACCTCCCACCCCTCAACTTAGATCCATCAATGACCTCTCATTGCTGTTAACAGTAAGGCTAGAATTCTCAAACATAGCCATTAAGAACCCATAGGCTCTGGCCCCTGCCCATCTCTCCAGCTGCAGTTTGTGCTCTATTCACTGTGGTCTCTGCACATCACCTTCTTTAAGTCTTCAAACACCCTGTGGTCCCTTCCACAACATACTCACACATACTGCCCGTGCTACTAGAATACTCTTACTCCCATGCTTTACGTAGTTAACTCCTTCTCATCCTTGACTCTCACCTTAAATGTCACCTCCCAGGGAGACTTCACTGATAGGCACTCCCCACCACCATGCAGGCCTTTTCATGAGACTGTGTCACTTTCTGTCACAGCACTTACCTATTCCTACTTATACATTTCTCTCATTATGTCATTAAGATATGTCTCTCCTATTGATTGCAAGTTCTATGAATATACAGACCATATATGTTTTTGCTGATCATCACATCTTCAGAGCCTAGCATAGAGCCTAGACTATAGTAGAGACTTGATTATTATTTATGGAATAAATGAATACATTAATAAATCTGATATATATTAACAGTGATAAATTATATATAGCACATCACACAGCTGATTGTGATACATCACACTGCTCTGACACTGAAGTTGAGCATCATTCTTATAAGAAATAAAAGTTCCTCATCAAAGAAGTTATTTAGTAAAAGCCCCATTTAAATAATATAGTATTCATGAAAATTTCTAACATTTATCAAGTTCATACCTTATGCCAGCTAAATAAGTACTTTCTGTACAATATTTCAGTGAATTCTTGCAACAATCCTATGAATGGGAAACTATCATTATCTCCATCTAGGAAGTGAAGACACGAGAGTCACAGAGCTGTTAAACAATTGGCCAAAAACAAAGCCAGGACAATGATGCCTAAACCAGGCTCTCTCGGGTCAAAGAACTATGAGAATCAACCCAGACTCACCTTTCCATAACTGAAACTACCACCCAACACCAACCTTAAGAGTACTGGGAAGGCTGACGTTATGGCATAGTGGCCCTGGGAGACAACAGCCACCCTGAGCTGGAAACACCCTGACACTCTGAACAGACCCAGGTGGAACCTACTCTGTCTGTGATGCGGACAGCTAGCTCCACATCACCGGAGGCTGAGTGAGGGCCTTGGGAACATGGTCCAGTGATCCCTGACAGCTTCCGTTAGCAAGGCTTAAGGTCTCAAATACACAGTGATGTATATTGTATACAAAGTACCTATCATAACTGGATTGCTGTAAGAGCTCAATGAATGTCCATTATTATTATTATTTTATTTAAACATTGCTTTTACTGAATCATCTCCTTGATGAGAAACTTTTATTTTCTACAATGATTTTCAACTTCAATGTCAGAGCAGTTTGATGTATCACAGTAAGTTGTGAGATCTGCCATATGTAATCCATTACTGCTAATGAATACCAGACATTTGCTAATGTAGTCATTTCTTTATCCCAGAGATAATTATTAAATCTCGACTACGTGCGAAGTCCTATGCTAAGCTCTGAAGTTACAACGATGAGCAAAATAACATACAAGGGCTGCCTGGAAAGTCTCCAGCCATGTAATATGAAAAGCAGAGGCATTTATGGCTGGATTCTTTCCGGACAGCCCTCGTACATGGTGCCTGTGTTCACCAAGCTTGCAGTCAGTGGAAGAGGCAAGCACTAACAATTCCATCACACTACTAAATGTAACGTTGGGAACAGGTACGTCTGGGAAGGAACGGAGTTCTGTGACAAAGGCCAACTGGCTTACGCCGCCCTGGGATAAGGCCACCGAGAGGAGAAACAGACTAAACCTGAGCATCAGAGAAGTGCTCTCACGCACGTGCAGCACTACTGAGAATACCTGCACGTAGAAATGAGCCTGGAATATGGGCCCAGCTGGGCCGAAGAGGTAGCATCCGTTCACAGTAAGACACCCAATAGGTGACGAGCTATGTGGTCAATCGCTCGGGGAGCCATGAGGACGAGCGTCACAATTTGCCCTTCAGCCCGCTTGCCATTACAAAGCCTCCTCCTTCACCAGTATCCCTGCTGGTGGGAAAGATGAGTGAGCATTTCCAGGCGGAGGTACTGCCCCCACCTGCTCTGAAGTCACGTACCCTCCTCAAAAGCGGGCACCTGGATCAGGTGAATTCATCCAAAATCCATTCACCTAGGACTCACATATGTAAGTGAAATTTTGGCTAAAGCACATTCATCTAAAACCAAATTTGACAAAACCAACTTACCTTCCTATCACATGTGAATTGTTATGAATTGCACAAACATGAATTTCACTATTAGGGACACTTATCATTAAGTAAACTGGCTGCTAGGTACATGTATTTTAGAATAATTCATTTGGGGCAAACTCAGAACACTGAAGCCCAACCTCTGACAGTTCAGAAGGTTAAATGGGCCCCAGGGCTCCAGGGCTGCCTCTCACATTGAATAAAACTTTAGAAAGCTGGTACAGTCGGAGTCCTTCCACCTCCCAAAAATACTGGAGAGCTTCAAAATCACTTTATACCACACCACCAGATGTGCTCTTACCTCCCCCATCTCCGTCATGCCTGCTAAGGGCGGAAGGAGCATCCTGCCCACCGTCGTGCTGAAGCTGCCCCCGTCCTAATCCCTGATCAACTCCACCCACCCAGGTGTCCGAGAGGATCAGCTACGCTGACAGCAGTGTTTTCTTTTTTTTTTTTTTTTTTTTTTTTTAATTCATTTTTATTGTTAGACTTATTGGGGTGACATCTGTTAGCAAGGATTACATAGGTTTCAGGGTCACATTAGGTGGTGAACTTATTATGCATCAAGTTGACAATGCACAGTGTTTTCTTTTTAAACTGCTCCACAGACTGAAGGGGCACATGCGTTAAAATGCAGGTTCGATTCAGGCGGTCTGGGCTGGGGTCTAAGACACTGCATTAATACGCCCCAGGTCACGCTGCTGCGGCTGCTGGCCTGCAGACCACACCCCCTGAAGGAAGGTCTTACAAGATGGGTATTAAGATGCACAAGTTGGAGTGGAGGTGAGACTTAGATATGAGGAGGTGTTTAAGGAGGTATTGTTCTGTGGTCTTGGGCATTAGCATGCATGAAGATGATCAGAGGCTTACTCAGACGCTCTTGGAGTCTGAAACCATAACTAAAGCTTTTTCTGCAACCGGAGAGAGATTGCTGGGCAAGTGTTTTCAAATGCCAAGAAAACTTCAAATGTCAAGTCTCCTTAAAGGATGATGGAGTAATTGCTTTGCATGCCAAGAATTTCACAATCACATAAAAGATATCCCTGCCTACCTTGCAAATGCATGCTTAGAAGAGTGCCTCCCTTTCGATCACACCAGGAGGCCTAGAAAAACTATTTTTTCATGCTAAAAATGTTCTTTAACAGAAGATCTTGCAATGAAATATAAAAAGAAATTCTGCTGGTCTACTTAAGCCACAAAGAAGTTAGATAAGAGAGGCGAAGAAAGAGGTTGGGGAGAGCAGTGAGGTTAAGACAAGACTAGGTGCTACCCCTCTCTATGCCTTCTTCCAGACACACAGGAGCACACTTTCTCACTCCCACAGTTTCTCACTTGAGGCCTCGGAAAGACCTTTATAAATTGCTGCTTCCTTTCATTACAAAATGAAAAACAGAAATTTACAGTGAAGAAACCTGTCAGGCACCACTTTAACCAAGAGATCAAGGTTAACATGACAGTAATAAGACATTATCAACATCGGAAAGTACTTGACCTAATGCATGGAGAAAATACACCATTTCCATAGTACTCTTGCCTCAAAATGTGTAACTTAATCACAAGTTAAATGTCAGAAACTCAAATTAAGGAATATTCCACAAAATAACCACATAGTATACTTCAAACTTGTGCAAGTCATGAAAGACAAGGGAAATCTAAGAAACTGTCACATTTTGGAGATTAAGGAAAAATAGTAATAAATGCACTGTGGAATCCTGGACAGGATCCTAGAACTGGGGGGAAAAGATATTAGTGGAAAAACTGGTAACATTCAAATAAGGTGTGTAATTTGGTTCCTAGTCCTGCAGCAATGTTAATGTTCTGCTTTTTTTTTAATATTTTTTCCCTAGTTATGTAAGATACTAACATTATAGGAAGCTAGGAGAGGGACATACAGGAACTCGCTGTACCATTTTTTAACTTCCCTCCAACTCTCAAATTAGTTCAAAGGGCAAAAAATTACAGTTTGCTCCCCGAAGAGGAAATGCCAAGAAGGCCACACCAGTGGTTGACATGTCAGTGGACAAGTCTGACATTTTTTATACCTGAGAAAAAAAGCAAGACTGAATCTTTCAGACATTCTCTCTTGAACCTGTTTTTTCCTCAACAAGAGTTTGGTTCATGGCTTCTCCTCATCTCCCCCTGATACTTGATCATTCTTACAATAAATCAAGGGAAGCCATAAAGTCATTCTGGTTCTAACTGTCAAATCCACCTCCCACTTGTCACACAGTTGCAGAAAAATAAAGCTTTAATAAGAACAGCTGAAAAACAATACATTAAAACTTACTGGAAGAGACTTTCTGGGTGAATAAAATTATAAGAAAGGGACAAAGACAGCAAGAAAACAGAAATGAGGGTCCTCTAACCCCACAAGAAACTGGGTAGGTATCTAAGAGTAGAGAAGGGCTGAGAGCATCCAAAGGACAATAACTGATTATTAGGGAAGAGGAACCCCCAAATAGTTTCATAAAACCCTCATCTCCAGCCATCCCACGCACGAAATGAGTAGACATGAGGCTTCTGTCCTCAACCTTGGAAAAGAGATAGGCAAATGGCTCATCAGTCACTAAGAGAAGTACAAACATTTTTTTTATTATTACTATTATTGGTTCTTTTCTGGGTCTTTCATGTTTGTAAGTTAGACATAATTTCAAATCTGACTGGTTTCAATAGATATTCCAAGAGTAGAACATACTAGTTAAATCAAGACATTAAGAAAAAATGTAACCCATGCCCTTTGGGCTGAGAACAGAAAAGCAGAGAAGTTATAGATTAGTAATAATGACAATTACTGAGTGCCTACTATGGGCCAGACACTGTCTCAAATCCTCAGAATAAGCCCATAGGAAAGACACCATTATAACTAATTTACAGAGGAAGAAACTATAGTTCAAAGTTATAAAGTGATTTTATCAATATAACACAGCTACTAAGTGGTGGATCCAAGATGTGAATACATAGTTACATAATTCTAATGACATTCCTTCTCCTCCATAACACTGTATCTAGGATGTGGTGAAGGACATGAAGTTTCGGGCACCCGCAAAGAGATACAGCATGAAGGCTTTCTGCTTCACAACGTATCGTGCCATCACCACAGATGGAAGTCACTTAAGCAAAGTTTCTCCTTCACAGTCTCACTACTCTCCCCACAAAGACCACTGTGTTTTCAAAAATAAGAAAGATGATACTTATTAACTCAGCATGAAAGAGACTACTAGCTTATCACCAAATCCATTTACTTTTCTTCTTGGCACAGAACTGGACTCCTTTGCTAGCCTTTCTCACTGTTAGGTATGGCCATGTGCCTGAATTCCAGCCAGTGGAATGTAAACAGAAGTAACTGATACACGAGGTCTCAGATTTGAGCTCGTGAACTTGTCGCCATGCATTTACGTTGGCAGCGCTGTACAAACAACTTGGTGAGGTGTCATAACTTTGGTGTGTCTGTGTCACAGCTGTGTTTGTGTCAGCATGCAGCAGTATCTGGCTGAGTGGTGGTCATTATTGTTGTTGCACGTTTTTGTGTGCCATCACAAGAATGTCAGAGCTTAAATTAGAGCAATGAACAAACATTAAATTTCTTGTTAAACCTGCCAAGAGTGGAAGTGAAATCAGGGACGTGTTAGTCCAACTTACAGAGATAATGCCATAAAGAAAACAGCAGTGTACAATTGGATTAACCATTTTTCTGAGGGAAAGCATCACTGATAGAAAGAGGTCAGGGTGGCCAGTAATGAGCAGAACTGACGAAAACATTGCAAAAACTTCATTGAATTTTGCGTCAAAATTGTTGGCTGACTGTGAGAAGCATAGCAGCCCAAGTAAATATAGAGAAACAGGAAAATCTTAACTGAAAATCTTGGCATCAGAATGGTGTGTGCAAAAGTGGTCCTGAAGGAGCTCATCAATGAATAAATACAAAGGAGAGTCAAAATTTGCCAAGACCTTTTGGAGAGGCAAGATGATGTTTCGGGCCTTGTTATCACTGGTGATGAAACACGGGTGAACCAATACGACCCTGAAACAAAGCGTCAAAGTATACAATGAGGGGATTCCCTGGTGGTGTAGTGGCCAGGCTTTGGTGCTCTCAATGCCATGACCTGGGTTCAATTCCCAGCCAGGAAACTACCCGCCTCCCGCTCCCCAAAAAAAAGTACACAAAGAAAGTCAGCCAATTCATGACCAAAAAAGTTGTCAGTCCAAATCGAGTCAAAACAATGTTGCTGAACTTTTTAGGTATTAGATAGATTGTTCATTATGAATTTGTGCCAACTAGGGAAAAAAGCAATCAAGTTATTTCAAAGTGCTGAAAAGGCTGCATGAAAAAGTGAGACTAAAACTACCTGAACTTTCGCCAACAGCTCACGGCTCTTGCATCACGACAATGCACCAGCTCACACAGCACTGTCTGTGAGGGAGTTTTTAGCCAGTACACAAATACCTGTATTGGGACACCCTCCCTACTCACCCGATCTGGCCCCCAATGACTTTTTTCTTTACCCAAAGATAAAGGAGATATTAAAAGGAAGACATTTTAATGGCATTTAGGACATCAAGGGTCACATGACGATAGCACTGATGGCCATTCCAGAATAAGAGTTCCAAAAGTGCTTTGAAGGGTGGACTAGGCACTAGTACTCCAAGGGGAGTACTTCAAAGGTGACCTTAGTGATATCCAGCAATGAGGTATGTAGCACTACTTCTAGGGTAAGTTTGGGAATGTAATTGTCAGGACTGTATAGCAGGTCCTTAATCACTGTAATCTCATTATAATGTTGATGAGATGCCATAGGAACCTAACTCTTGTTTACATCAATTAGCCTATAGTAAAATTGGTCGTTACACATTCCTTCACTTAAAGTCACAGAACCTATCTGTAACATTGAGAACTTTTACTGCATACTGCTTCCACGTGCAATCCTTTTCTTTCTGGTTGCTGGAATGAAGATAATAACCGCCAGAGCAACCTTGAACACATACTGAAGAGGGCAGAATGACAAAATGGATGAAGCTTGGGTCTTTCATTTTCCGCTAAAAGAAGAGCTGCCCAGGAGAGATGAGTATCCAGAAATATCTATACTGGTCCATTATGCAGATAACAAATAAACATAATACAGCCCTAGCTATAACTCTCAATAAGAAACAGTCCCCTAAGATAAACCCCAATAATCCCTCTAAGTCAGAAAGCAAGCTTCCTGCCATTTCATTTGATAATATAATAAGGACCTCAGAGAATGTCTATCAAGTTTTATAGATGTCTCATTTGGATTTAAAACATCATGCAAATGAAAACCATTTTATTTTGACACTGGTTACACAGGGTCTTCAGACTACAGGATAATATAAAGGATGCCATGAAATTAGAAATTATGCATTAACTCTCACATGCTGACAGGTACCATTAGAATTCCCATCTTAGAGATGAAGACCCTGAGATGAAGATAACCCAAGACATGATTGCTTCTTCTCTGTGCTCCCACCCCAAAACCAAGACTGTTTCTTTGGAATTCCAGCATAAGTTTCTCAGAAAAATAATAGTTAAACCAACTGTCAGTAAGCCATGAATCCAGGTCTGAAATTCAGATCTTCTAGATGGATAAATGTACGTGGACAGACTTGAATGCACAAAAGCACCCTCAGCAAATGCTAGTTCCTCTTCCTCCACTCGGCCACAAATAATCTCTCTAGAGACCCCCATTCTGACCCATTTCTATGCAAAGGTTATGTTCACAAAGCACAAGCAAATTTCAACTGTATCAGTCAAATACCTGGATGGGCTCCAGACAAAGTTCTTTCTTGCATGGAGGGGTTTTATGGTGAGAACTCCCAGAGGAGCCAATGTCCACAGCCAGCCTTTAGATGACTTTCCTGGAGGAGTATCTCTCCCTCAACCGGTTCCTCACCCAGATATGTGAAATAAAAATCAGTTCTCCAGGAATTCACGTCCACATGCTCAGACAGAAGTCCAGGACTGTCTCACCAAAGATCTCAAAGACTACTGGAGACAGAGTGTCACCTGTCCTCCAAGGTACACTTTGCCCTCCTTCCTTTAGTCATGGAATCTTAGTGGACACATGGCCACCCAGAATAAAGGCCACATTCCCCACCTTCCCTGCAGCTAGATGTGGGGATGAAATCAAGTTCTGGCCATTAGGATGTGAGAGAAAGTCATATTAGGAGGTGAGGAGCATGCTCTCTACTTCTTCATTCTGACATAGTGAATCATCACGAACCACGAGGCAGAGGGCAACCCCATAGAACAAGTTTGTCCAACCCATGGCCCGTGGGCCGCATGCAGCCCAGGATGGCTGTGAATGTGGCCCAACACAAATTCATAAACTTTCTTAAGACATTATGATTGTTTTTGCAACTTTTTTTTTGGCTCATCACCTATCATTAGTGTTAGTGTATTTTGTGTGTGGCCCAAGACAATTCTTCTTCCAATGTAGGAAGCCAAAAGATTGGACAGCCTGCCCTAGAGACTGCAGGGCCACCACACAGAACAGGCTAGGCCCTCAACCCTGTGAAGTGGTCACATAAACTCTGAACTACCTGCATTCCAACTGCTGCATGAGAGAATTAAACTTCCATCTTGTCTAAACCACTGTTAGGCTGGTCTTCATTTCAGCAACCCAATCTGTATCCGAATCAGTACAGAATCTGCACAGCAGGTGCTGAGACATTTCTGGGGGTTTCCATGAGCCTTGCCTTGCCTTCCAGCCCTAGTTGGATGGCTTTCCTCTCTCTGCCTTGTATGAGGGCATAAAGCAGGGGTGGAAATCCCTTACAGTGACTCCACACTTGTCCACAGAATGCTTGCATTAGAATCACCTGCAAACTTATTTAAAACAAATTCCTGGAGCAAATTGCCAGGGATTCAAACCCACAACATTTATAATAATTCCTAAAATCTATTTTAAAAGCTCCCCATGTAATGACAATGTCCAATCATGCCTTCTGTGGCCTGAAGTTCATGGGGACGTGAAGTTCATGGGGACGTGGGGGAAGGGCCTCCATGCTTCCATTAAACCCCCCGCCCCAGCATTGCCCTGTCAGACCTTGCGTTTTTCTCCCTTTAGGGCAGTAAGTTCCTTCACAGTTTCATTAAGGCCTGTGTCCCTGGGGCAAAGCTATTCTTTCCAGCTTTCCAGGTCAAGTCCCTTAGATGCTCCTCAAGGGACCATCCTCCATGTTGCAAAGGAACCTTCTCTAGCCCTTGTGCTGCAACATTCAGATACCTCCAAATGAGTATTTCCGTCTGCTGACTGTGACGTCAGAGTTTACCCCACAAGCTAAAAAACAAACAAAAACATTTCTCTATATACCAGATTTTTAAAATGTTTTCCTGTAGCATACACTATCAACAAAGATGTTTTGTATTCCGTACTGTGTAACATTTTGTAATCAATTTTTTATGTCACCAATGTCATTAGCTTCTAATGTATCTATACTTAAACCTAATTGATGCCACTTAGTATGTTTTGAGTATTTTTTTACTAAAATTCAATATAATGGTAAATTTATTATGGTATAAATTTTTTTAATAAAAATGTCATTTGTATACAAAGCAGCTCAAAATGTTATTCTCAAGTGCATAAAATAGTCAAAATATCAACTTTTTATTTTTTGTATCTTTTTGGCGTATTTTGAAAAAAACTTGAAGTCACTTAACGCAGGGAAAGGGTTAAGCCTCCTCACTCCCACTGCCCCAGGAAAGCTCATCTGTTCGTTCAGCATGTTACCACCAGCCGGAGCTCTTAGGGAAAAGCCAAGCACACAGGACCCCTAAGGGCACCACCAACCAACCAGCTTTCCCCTCCAACCTTTACTGCCCACCCGAGAACATTCTCTACCTGGAATGTTCTTCCACTCTTGGATACCTAGCCACTCATACCCAGGCTTCGACACTCAGCTCCAGCATCCACATGAAGGCCTATTCTTGACCCTGGTTAACTCTCAAAATCTACTAGGAAATCCAGCTTCAAAATTCCCATTTTTAAACAGCTGAATCCTCTAACACCCCTCTGAGGGCTTGGTGCCCATGACCCAAGCTCTTCCCTCAACGTGTAATAATACGTGAGGAATGAATGCGGGAGCTTTTCCTGCAGGCAGTGCGGGTGAAGGGGCTTAAAGCAGGTGCAGTGTGCAGAGTGGGGAACGATCCCCTGGGGTACATCTAAGGAACCTGACCTGGAAAGGTAGAGTGAACAGCTTCACCCCAGGGACACAGCCCATAACGAACTGTGAGGGAATGTACTGCCCTAAAGGGAGTCCTGATTACCCCCTTTTACTGGGCCATCCTCTTACCCTTGACCCTTAACCTCTTCAACTTCTGCATGGCCCCTAGACTTTTTCTGCTTGGCATCCCACCCACTATTTTGCCTAATAATCCAACTTGGATATGTTCCCTGACCCCCACTACAGCCTCAACTGCCAACTCATGATCTGCTCCCGTCCACTCCTAGCTTAACCTGATTCTCGGTCCTAATTTGGGGCCACCCATGGTCCCACGATGAACTTGACTAAACCCTGGGGCCTGATTAAGCACTTTGATGTCCTTGTAAAAGCCTCTTAGAAGAAAAGAGCTATACAGCATAGAGTCTAGAGTTAACAGTGCTGTATTGTATACTTAAAATTTCACTAAGCAAGTAGATTTTATGGTGAGTGCTCTTATTAAACACAAAAACACTAAACAACAACAAGAACAAGGAGGAGGAAACTTTTGGAGGTGATGAATATGTTTATAGCATAGACTGTGGCACCTCTTTCAGAATGTATACTTATCTTGAAATTCAACAAGTTATACATATTAAACATGTGCAGCTTTTTGTATGTCAATCATATCTCAATAAAGTGATTTTTTTTAAAGAAAAATAGAAAAGAACTGAACCTATCATTACTGCCTACCCAGGGAGATCGAGAGAGAGGCCCTCTGCTCATCTCTTCAAGGATATTTAAGAGCTTCCTGATGGCTCATCCTCAAGGCTAAGCAGGTGAACAACACAGTAGCCCTGATATTCAGATTAGCAATCCCGGAATCACTGCAGGATCCAGGCTGAGTCTGTTGGTATCTAAGTTATTGCTGCCCTTTTAAAAAATTTAATTACAGTGTTTGAACATTATCTCATTTTAAAGATCTAGCTACAGAGGCTAAATTAAAATTCCAAGTATCAAAGTGAGAAAAAGCCCCAAGTGGAGATCTAACTTCATCCTGAGTTTTAAACATATGAAAACAGTTGGACATTTTACAATCATAACAAGTCCTTTTGGAGATGAACATTATTACCCTACAATCAATTCGAGATGTTTTACAATCCCTCTGCCGGCACGTGAAACCCCTGTATACTTCATATAAGAAGCTGGTTGTAAGCTGATAATACTCGTTGCATTAGAATGAATGCAGCCCCCCTTCCCCAACCTCATTATAATCATGCTCAAGCTCAATCAGGCACTTGACATATCTTACTGCAGTGTGGGAGCCTGAGAATATGATGCTCAGTGGCAAACTCTCCCAGAAATGATGCTACCTAGTAATCTGCATGCTAGAGGCAGCCGGAGGCATGGGGGTGGAGGGGGAGGGAGTGATGGGCCAGGCCTTTGTTTTTGTTGTCATGCCCAGAAATACCCTTGATCCTTCCTTCCCTCCAACATATTCTCTACCACCAATTTCGTGCTTCAAGTTCCAGGTCAAAGGTCACCTTCTCTACAAAGCCTCCCTTGACTTTCCCTGGAAGAGTTAATGGCTGCCTTCTTGGTGTTAAAACAGGATTTTTTCCTCTTTTATTCATTTAATGAATATTGACTGGGCATCTACAAGACGCCAGGCACTGTTTAAGGTGCTTGGGATACAGCTGTGAACAAAACAATGGAAGTTTCTGCACTTGAGTTAGTGTACCTATCTAATAAGAGGGAGGGGGAAACATGTATTGTGTAAGAGGACAATCAAGTCTATCAAACATAAAGCAGGGTGAGGGGGACAAAGCATGGCAGGGGGCATTTTAGATAGATCTGTCAGAGAAGGCTTCGCTAATAAAGTGTGAGCACATGAAAGGACTCTAAATGAAGCAAGGGGTGAATCCTGCAAGAGAAGGGTTTGCTTAGGGATATAACTGCAAAAGCCTTGTGATAGAGGTGAGAAGATACTGGACAAGGAGGTGGTCATGAGCTGAGTGACAATGTACGAGGGGCAGGATATGAGATCAGAGGGCCAGGCAGGGGCCAGACCTCACAGAGACTTGGTAAAGGCTTTGGGTTTTATTCTGAATGTATAGGGAAGCAATAGAAGGGTCCTGAGCAGAGGAGTAACATGATATGACTCACCCCCTCTATAACTTAGACCTGGTGTGCTGTAACTGTTGATAGAGCTGTCTACCCAAAGGCACTTGTCAATCTCACCATCAGTCAACAGCACTTGGTTTATAAAAGATGTTTAATAACTCTTCAGAGAAGTGCAGAAGAGAGCACAACAGATAGAAGATGCTGAGTTGGCCATGGGCGTACATGGGCACACAGTGCTGGCTATTTCCCATGCATCTTCCTCAGGAAAGCATCTGACTACTAACTTCTATGTAAACCTGCAGCTGCCAAGCATCAGGCTTTATTCAGAAACATCGCTGTTCTCTAAGCATGCAAATAAGCAATTATTGTAATCTTCCAAAACAACAGAGCACCATGAGTCACTGCCGGAAAAAGGTTGCTAAAAATTCCTAAGGCCAAATTCCTGGGCCATCAAAATGGCATTTAATAATGTCATAGGGGTGCTATTACAGTCTGAACTGAGACTCTCATCTCATCCTCCAATAATACCCACCACAGATCTTTCTAAACCGCATTCCTCGAATAAGCTCTAGGGATCTGGTGGACTATCTCTCCATCCCTGAGGTACCATACAGCCATAGTAAATAACTCTTAGAGTCCCTCAGGTACTCTGAAAGATGAAAAAGTTATTTTGAACCTGCAGTTGCTGTACTTAACCATATTCAGAGCCTTCACAAAAAGAAATGGGAAATGATTCTTCTAAATTCTGATGGCTTTTCTCAAAGTGTCTCAATTTTACCATACAAACCACCCATTTCTGGGATCCACACTGGCTTAGAGAAAAAGTAAATGTGTTATCAATAAAGCTCATGAATTGTATTTTTCATGGACTGGACAGCTCGGGAGTGATTTATCTCACCTTCACCTGAAACTATGCATTAATCTGAATAGTCTCATCTGCCAATTTATAAGCAGCCACTGCAGTTGTCCAACACCCTCTTCCTGCCTCTGAACCTTGACAAAGGAGAGAGCCCCAAGCATTGCCTTCAGTGTGCCCCCAAAGTCTAGCTGCGCAACAGACACCTTCAGAGCATCTGGACAACAGCCTTTCGCACAGGCATTGCCAACCTCAGAAAAGCAAAGTGCAAGCACCAGTGACCAACGAGGCACTTTAACTAGGCTCAGTCCCATCAAGCCTCACGTGGCTCTTACTGCCAGTTCCCGACACCCACACCTATTCCACCATGTTCAGAGTTTCAAGACTCTCCACAGCCATCACACTACTTTCTAGACTGACAGACCAACGCCGTATGTGCATATCCCAGTGTTGGTCAGAATGCTATTTCAACCAAGTGATATTGAATAATACTTCCCAAAGCACTGCATAATAAAGCAAAAGAAAGTTTTGGAAATGTCATGGTAAGCAAGTTTAAGGAAGCACTATGAGATACTGGTTAACAAAATGTGCTGAGAACCCATGCGCCTGGAGTTGGCTTCATCATTTTACTAGCTGGGTGACCTGTGACAAAGCAACCAACACTCTGCTTGTTTCCTCAACCATGAAGTGGGGACAATAACAGAACCTACTGCATAGTCTTGTAAAGATTCAATGCAACCGTGCTTTTGCAGTGTTCAACATAGTGCCTAGTACCTTATGACATGATTTTCAAGGCTAATAAATATGCTAATATTTATTGTGATCCTCCAAGAAAGAGTGTGTGTTATCTTTCTCAAGTTTATTTAATTTCATAACTCTTGTCCTGCAAGACTATCTTGCAGGCCCAGTGATCCTCGGAACCTATTGGGGGAATTCCCACGCCAGTCAGTAATGTATGCCTTAAGTCAGGCTATAATTACTTCAATCACTGCATGTCCAACTCAGCAAAATTGTAATTACTCATAAGAAGGTTACCAGAGGAAAGAAATGAAAAATGGTATTTAAAAATACAAATTTAGGTCAAAATCCTTAAGCACCCTTCTGGGTCTTTCAAATTCCTCAGATTTGGCTTTGCATTTTGGCTCTGTCACTTCCCATCTACATAACCTTGGACAAATTACTGAACAGCAGCTTACTGACCTCAAAGATGGAAAAATAACACTGATTTATCTTGGTGGTAATGGGGACAAAATGAGACAATGAAGGTCAAATATATGGCACATTCTAGGTCTCAATCAATTCTGCCTCCCCTTTCACTAGGTCAAGAGGCGCAAATTCAGCCTGAAAGCTGTCACCATGTGAGGAGAGCCAAACCAACAAATCCAGCTTCTAGGCCAGTATTCTTCTGTGAAGAATGCTGATGTCAAAAAGTACCAAATGAATTCATTTGCCCTTTTTAAAAGTGCATAATCATGTACTTTTTTGTTTTGAATGTTTTGAATGCTGGGAAGAGCTACAGAGCATCCCCACTTCTTGTTGGTTTGAATCAAAATAAACTCAAGACATTGAATATACAATACCCAGAAGGAGATAACTAATTCCATATTCTGCAATGAGAGCTGAGTACCCAGAAACAGGGCAAAATGAAAGAACACAAATGGGCCAGCAATGGTTACTTCCACTGTCCCCTTTAAATTCATCATGCAGATCTACTGTTTCTACAGAGCCAATTCTGCTTAACAGCCACTCTATACCCTAGATTTTCAAAGACAGCTCTCTAAGATAACTGGTTGTCCTATTCCAAATCAGTTAGTCATTAACACATCTCAAGAAGACCACAATTTCAGGAACTAAACCCTATCTTCCAACCCACTTCTTTGCCGTCGTATTTCTTTCATCCTCGCTCAAGGTGAAGAGTGCCCACTCCAAACCATGATGCCTGAACTGGCCTACTCTTTTAATTAGCAACAAAAATGGCATCCTCCACCCAGCCACCTAAGAACTCTCTCTACAGCAGCCATCACAGCTGTCACTCTCCTCTACCAGCACCCAACCCTCAACACAGGGGAGTCACAAACTCCGGTGCTTACTGGGGTCACTCAGATACCATACATGACTGAAGCGGTCCAAAGAGTTTGAAGTAGCTTTCTTGAAACAAGCAGCCCTTTAAGTTTCTTTAGTCTTCTCCTAATAAAAACATGGGTAAAAATTTCACTCTTCTTCTAACTCTACATCAATGGGGGAAAAAAACCCAGCAACCAACACATGGCCTCACAGTGACAGGGAGACAATCAGGAGAGCTGGGGACTACGGCAATCTGAAGAACGTACATCCTATTTCTCATCCAAAGCTGGAAAGCTGGATATTTAGGCCAAATCACCCAATTTTTAAATGTTGGCAACTAATTCATGAGTTGTTTAAAACTTCAGTTGAAAAACACTGTGGCAGCTATGACAACGTGAGCCAATGGAGGCACTTCCGCCAGCCAACTGCAGGCCTGCAGTTTTGACCTTCACCCTACACCGCGATGACCATACTCAACACCAGGTCCTGTAAGGCCAGCTCCCTTCAGGAGCCTCCCAGTGTCAGCATGCCCTGTGGGCTGCCTGCGGCCATAGCTCTTCCCCCTCACCACGTGCTTCTTCACCTGTCACACCTGTCTTCTCAGGGAGGAGACCTTCCACCACTCAAGAAAGGCTACGATTGCCTACAAGAACCTTGTTCTGGCTGTGCCCAGATGAACTGTATAATGCTTCATGGTGAACTGCCAATTCACTCCTCCCAGGCGATCATCATTGGCAACCAACTCAATCAATTAAAAGTGGGGAAGGGAAACTAAACAATTTAAAAAAAAAACACTGAGTTTGTCCATTTCCTCTTTAAAAATTACATAATTAGTATAGTTTCATCAATTATGAATTTACTTTGATTTCCAAGGAACGGTTCTGATGGATGGGTAAACTGCCTTTGCATATATAATTCATGCTCCATAAGTGACTTTGAAGCTGAAATGATATGGCCTGGGTATCACACTTGGCCATTTATGAAGCTCTCACACTGTGAAATTGTCCAGGCAGTTACTGCTGTTAGCATCTCACCTAAAACCACTCCCTCTCCTCACCCTCAACTTGCAAAGCTCCACAGACACTAGCCCGTAGTCTGTCCCCTAAGCATACCAGGCTGGGACCCCCTGCAGGACCGTGGTACTATCTCCTCGACCTGGGACACTAGTCTTCCCGATTTCCTCATGACTGGCTTTTTGTTAGATTCAGTTCAAGTGTCCCATCATGATAGAGCCTTCTCTGGCCTCTCTTCTCCCCTGACCTACCACTCATCCCTCTGTTTTATTTTCCTCCATGACATTTATCATTTGGTTTGATTCTGTCCATACTTATCATCTGATTCATCCTGCTAGAATGCTCGCTCCATGGGGACAGGCCCTTTGCACGTCCTCTCCACCACTGCACAATCCACCAATGCTCCTACCCATAGGTTAGGGTCTGACACAGATGTGTATCTGGTGAATAATGAATGAATTTCAATCTGACAAATGAACTGAGGTACAGGGAGGGGTTTCCTGGGTATGGACCGACAGCCTGGGATGCCTTCCACCCAGAACTCTGGAAGTCAGGGGGTTAAATCTTCATCAGTGACAAGGCTCATCTGTCACATTTCTCTCCACAAAACCAAATGAGTGAATACATATTAGCCAAGTGTGCAAGTGTTTCACAACCACCAATTCCAAAGAGAGTCAAAGACGACAGTTTTTTAATATTCTCTAGAAGAATTCCATGGAACTTAAATGATTTTATGCATAAACATTAATGAAAATGTGACTTTTTTACTAAGAAAGTAAAGGTTAATGGCTACATTTGCTGTTTTATCATTTCTCAAACACTAGGCAATCCAAAATCTATTATGGATGTACACAAGCACAAGCAATTTGCCCAAAACAGTATATTCTACTGCTGTGATACTTCTTGTCTTCAATTAAAGTCAAAAGTCATCCAAGCAGCTTCCCTTCTTATGACAAAGATATAAATTTTATTTAATTAGTGTGTTCCTGAAAAATCTTTTTTTTGACATGAGCTGCTACAGTCATTTTCATTTCTGTTTGAGAATTACTGCTTTCTAATGCACATGGCAGCCTTTAAGCTTTCCCTTGAAGCTGGGTCTAAACTCAGTGAGGCATAAAGATAAAAATGATGGAAACCCAGATCCCGGGGGTCTTGTCTCCTAGCAGTTAGAAGCATCTCTAGATGATGCACAGGTTCACTCCTAGCCAATTCCTTCTTCAAAAGCCTCCACCCAAAGTAAGCGATCCCATGTGTCAGAGAATGTTTCCCATCCGTTATTACCCCTTTCGGCTTTTCTAAATTTGGATTAATTTATTCAACTAAAAACTTGAACAAAGTAAATTCAAGGAACTCTGCTATGTGACATGCACCACCGCCCTCCTTGTGAAGGACCAGAATTCCCAATATCTGAGCCACAATCCTGGGCATCACGCTTGACGCCTCCCTCTTCATACTCCAGCACGCCACACAGAGCTACAAGCAGTCCACTGCATCTCCTAATTATCTCTTAATTGTAATTTCTTTCCATCTGTACCACCACTATCTCACCTAGTCCAGGACTCACCCTTGGAGCTAGAGTCTGGATCTGCTTGGCACCAGCGACCTCCTAACTGGCCCTTTGTCTCCAATTTTGTCCCCTCCCTGACGTTCGCCACTAAGCAGCCAGGGTGATCTTTCCACAACACAAATCTATCATGCCCCCTTTCATGGTTCCCAACTGCTCCTGGACAAAAAGCTAACCCCCACGCATTGCTTATAAAGCCATTCGTAATCTGACCTCTTGTCTGACCCTCCAGGTTCACTTCTTGCCCCTTATTTCCTACCTAAGCTCTCCCCACCCCCCATAACGCCGAATTTTTGAATTTTCACTTTTCAGGCCCCATGATTGCTCTCATGTCTCACCCCATCATGCATGCTACATCCAGAACTTTCTTTCATTCTTCTGCTGATTTCTACTTATTCTATTTTGCCTAATAAGCATAACCGAGCAAAGGACTTTTCAATTCCTTTTGGGCAAGGCCCGGTGCTCTGCTCTGTGCTCCCTGGCTTCTCCCTGTCAGGGCAAAACCGTACGGGGTGGCGTTTCTCCAGCACTGTATGCTTTACAACTGCAGCCCAGCATCCAGCACCACACGGGGCACTGGGGAGATTCTCATGAAACTGTCCTGAGTGTTGATAAGGGAGCTTACCAGACTAATTGGATCATGGTTTTATATCCAAAGCCTCCCCATTTGTGTTTAAAATGTGGGGACCTGTTTGTATACTCCGAAAGCAGCATGGATAAATCCGCATTAGGGCAGGATTCCAATTTCAACTTCGCTCCCCCCCAAATGTAAGCAATTTAACAATGGAAAAAATCTACTTTTTAAAGAATATAAGCCTTATCCTCTACGTCCTTGAGGAAGAATTAAAACTTTAAGTGCCTGTAAGAGGTTCAATTTCTGGAAATGTACTTACTAATCCCCTGAGAGAAAAGTACCCGTTTGGGCTGGCTTCACCCAACCATGGAACTTCTGGAATTTCCTCCCCTCACCTCCTGCCCTCAACTGCTATTCTTCAATAAATTATCCAAAAAGATCCTTTAAGCATTATTTAAATACTACCTTAAATAATCCATGATTGAGAAGGTAAACCTACCCCTTAGGTGTTACAGAATGCATTCCATTAGGACCGTTCATTATTTTGGATAATCTATAACAAACTCTTAATGTGAAAACCGCATTGACATTTCAAATGATGAGAAGGTCCCAATGTCTATCTTTTTCACTTTTGAAGAATTTGGGGAAGATTTAAGAAATATTGAAAGACACCCTGAGTGCGGAAGGGAAATGACATGTGTTGAGTGCCCTGATGTATGAGAGAAATGAAGGCCCATTCACCTAAGTGTCCTTGTTGACTCCTCCCCGTCACACCACGACCCCCTAATCGGTACCTTCACTTTACCTGAGAGGCGTCTGAGAAATTACAAGCAGTTGCAAAAGCTTACAAGCAGTTGCAAAAGCTTACAAGCAGTTGCAAAAGCTTACACCCTGGTGCTGGATGCAGCCAGGAATTGGATCCACGTCTATCTGGCATCAAAGTGGAAAGTTCCTCTTACCACAAGAACTCAGAGAGCTAAAGAGTATTTTCAAAATACAAAATTTCTCTTTAAAAAAGGACGATGCCTTCTCAAGAGGCCAAAAATGTCCTCTTCATCTTCTCCACAGCAAGCTTTTTCTTAGACCCCCAAGCTTTCAGCTTCCTATCTAATCATGCTCAGATTTAATTGTACCTATGATTTAGGAATAAAATTGAAAACCAGGAGATTTACCATTATGGCTCATAGAGCTGCATATACTGGCACAACGTTCAATTAGATTTAATCTACATTAATTAAGCTTTCCATTTTAACAAAGCCTTATATTAACACACTTGAATTACAAAAAATAAACATTAAATCTGCATTGTCATGAAGATAGTTCAGCAAGGCAGGTTTATCTCTGTTGCTCTTCCAATGTGCTCTCCTGGTGGTATAAAAAAATCCCTCATATCAGAAATATAGATTGGAATTAATAACAGAGTGCCTATTCCATTACACAGAAGAGTCTGTTTCCATTGCTACCCCAGGTATGCTTTTCAATTGTCTTCGTACTGAAGTTTTCCACTTCATTTTATCTAGTCCCTTTCATAGGAACTCAATTGGCTCGATTAGCTAGGAAGCTTCCAGATACTGCTGTGCCAAGAAGTTCACTCCTGGTGTAAGGAATCGCAGCATCCCAGAATGATCCACCACTGGCTGCTGGGTCCCCAGCACGTGCAAGCGATGCCTGCCTTTGGCTAGAAGGGAACTCAGCCACTGAATGAACTCTACTGCCATTAATTCAATAATGGTTTTACCTGAAAACAGCCAGAAGCCTAGCAGAAATTGGAAACAGTCATTTCCAGAACAGTAAAGGCAGTTTTTCGGGCTGACAGCTTTGGAAAAGGCAGCTTGAATTACTTCCCATAGTGCGCATGATGGCTGGGGAGTGTTCAGAACCAGAATGCTGTGTCTACGTTGTGCTCGTCAGCAAAGGTGACTTTTGACTGGAAACTGAATACTACCATAAAGCTTGAGTGATATACATAATTTCCCTTTAACCACTGAACTAGATGAAAGTGACAGTCACTTATCTGGCCACTCCTCAGCATCCTGTTTTCCCTCAGCATCAAATTTCAATATCCTCAGCACCATTTGTGGCTTTTTTAAAATTCAATGAATGCATAAACTAACGTGGCTTTTTTCATTGGGTTCCTATTACGTGCCAAGAATTAACGCGAGGTGTTAAATACTTCCAACCCTCACAAAAATCTCAGTCTCCAGATGCCAACACCTTTCCCGTTTCCACTGTCCTGGGCAGCCTTTACAAGTAGTGTACGGAGAGCATTATCTGCGCCTGGGACAATATATTCCATGTGAACCCCTGAAGCTAGCCATGACATTTCAGAGCAGCCTTAACCAGAGATGGAGAAAATGAATCACCTATACAGTCAATATTTTTTTATTGAGTGCATACTATGAGCCCAAGAGTACTACTTTGGGAAAAAAAAAAAACCCTAAATGATAAAGTCTCTTACCTATGCTTCTCTCAGAGACTTGGGCACAGACTAAACAGAGAACACCCCAAACAAGCAAGATGGAGACTGCCTAGTTATTCTCTCACCCTCCGTGTACTGCTAGACCCAATTTTCCAGTACTGGTCAATGACATGTGATATAGGCAATGCGTGACATAGCCAGACTGGGCTCTTAAACATCTCTAAGGTGAATATAACAAATTATCATCACAGTAGAAGCTATTAGCAGTCCTCTCTCAGATCATCATAAAGTAAAAATAGATATAAACACATAGAAGCTACACAACATAACTGAAAAGTACCACATATAAAGTTGTATCTGTATATATCTATACATGTGCAGAAACAACACATTCCATTCTTTTAAAACAAGACCCCCCCAAAAATCAAAATAGTGAGCGTGTACATGGCCACCACTTCACAAAGACTCAATTTCAGCAAAATAAAAATAAATCAGCAAACTCAAAAATCTAGAAATCTTATAGCACATTTTTATGTCCACAAATAAAACCATAAGTAATCCAGTAAGTATTTTTAATTTAATCTCTTTGAAATTTTTAAACCCTCCTCTAACTTGGATCAAAGAGGAAATCAAAGTAAAATTTAAAACTACAGAAAAGCACAGAAAATGCAAACACCATATAGCAGTATCAGTGGGGTGTACACAAAGCAACACTCACAAATAAAAGGCCTTCAGTGCAGAAAATACTGGAAAAAACAAACATTCAAGAAGCTAGTAAAAATATAAACAAGGTGATGGGTAAAAGGAGGCAAGAAACAGAAGTCAATGAATTTAAAATGAAAATTACAGTTGATCAATAAAACTAGGAACTGTTTCATAAAGAAAAAAAACCAATAGATTACACAATCCCATGATGCACCTGGTCAAGAAAAGGAAATAAATTTTACATTACAAATTTTCAAAAGATATAATCACAAATATAAAACTTTTATCAAGTAAAATAATTTAATGTCTTACTGCTTGCCAAAAAGAATGCTAATCTAATGAAATATATTTGAAAAAAATGGAGTTGATCCAAAGAAGAGTTTAAAATTAAATAATGGCGTAAAAGAAATAGAAAATGAACATTTTCAATAAAAGTTTTTCTAGCCATCCCAAAAATCAAATTATCACCCCATAGCATTTCTGGACAAATTCCATCAGAAATATTTATAAAAGAAGTTATTATTATATAGTTAAACCCACACAAAGCACCCAAAAATTCAGGAAGACTTGAATTGACTCACATATGCCCCTCAAAAAAACCAACTATAGTATCTCACTTATTGAGTTAAGACACTTAAATGTTCAATGAATTTAGTGTAAAGTGTTTACAACAATGCCTGGCATTTATCAGTGCTCAAACTAATGTTAGCCACTACTGTTTCCACCCACCTACCCATTCCCCAAACCATGGCAGCCTCTTTCTGGAATGCTGTTCTTCCCATCCCTTACGCCTTTCTTCAGCCTGACAAGTGTCTACTCACTTGGCCCTCATATAACCATCATCCTTTCTGAAGCCTTTCTTAGCTCTCCACACCCCTCAGTGGAATTTCCCAGTATTACCTTTATTTCCTAAACACAAATGATTAGCATCGCATCTGTGATACTTCACTCACCTATCTTCCCTACTAGCTCATGTGATCCTTAGAATAAAAATTCCGTATCATTCACCTTAATAGTTCCAATGTCAACCACAGTCCTGCATACAGTAAGCACACAATAAATGCTCACTGCAGGTTATTGTTAACTGTAACTAACTTGATGATCCAAATACGACGGCCGGCACGTGATTTTACGTGAGTGAAGTCCAGCAGTAGATAGACAATAGGTGAGAAGACCCTGGTGAGAGGCCCTTGGAGAGCAAGCAGGAAAGCCACGTTGCCCGAAGCCCAGCTCAAAGCCGGGTAAACTCATCGCTGTGTTCGACGGAAAGAAGGCCGCAGCCAGCGGAGTGCTCTCCTGCAGCCGCCACCTCCAAATTCCAGGTCATTTGCTATGGCCCGTTATTTCTACTGAGAAGGACATTTTCAAAAGCAGAGCCTCTTACCTGTGTTCCAGTTCTCGAATGGACAGGATCACGCCTGACGTCGACGGCTTTTGCTGCACGGTGGCCAGAAAGGTGAATTCGCTCTTATTCCGGAAGAGCTGAATTAATTTCTCACTCACATGAGGGGCTGCATGAATCTCCCTCTCTACATCTAGGAGCCAAGAAGGAAGAGCAGGAGAAACAGGACGGGGAGGGGAGGAGAAGAAGAAGAACAGAGGAAAAGAGGGGTGGGACGTGACAAGGAAGAGAAGAAAAGATGCAGAGTTAAACATGCCACGTCTCAAGAACTCGGGATGCATTTTTCATTGTCCCCTCCTGTCCACAGTGTGTTTGCAGATGCCATTACAGCTGCATTCATTCAATGCAAAACGCAGACATGCCATCTCTGCCATCGTGCCCACTTGTCACTTGGACAAGTGCACAACTGGTCAGTGATTTTCTGACAGGAATTTTGACAGGACGCAGAGCCAGCAGATTAAGTTGCTGCCAATAAGGTGAGAGGCAGTCAAATAAGTGGGGCCCCTAACTTCAGAGAATCCTGAGCCTAGCAAGATTCACATGCCACTCCCGTGGCTCCAATGTCACTTTGTCCATGGACGCCATGTCCTTCTCTCCACAATGCATTAGGGACACCTGTCCTTGCTTTGTCCCCAGCAGAGATTTACTAGCACTAATGCCAGACAACTCTGCTTTTGCGTGAAGAATAAATACAAGGCGTGCTCCTGATCCATAAGCGTGCCTGGAATTTCCTGTAAACAGGCAGCAGATGACTCGCCTCATGAAATATTTATTAAAGCGGAGGCCAGTTGAGCAGGCCTAGAGGTGTGTGCACCCAGCTAATCCTGCTCCTAGACAGAAATCTTTCTTTTCACAACATCCACATAATAAGAGACATCCATCATTTCGTACTCTGACTTACCCTTGTCGTGATAAACTGGGCGTTATCTCCCTATTTTACACTACACTTCCTGGCATCAGAAAGTAGGTACCAAAGGAGTTGAAGAAAACTATTCAAAGGATGACAAATGAACACCAAAGGTGTGTTTGGTGACCTTCTCTCGTTCCCAGACCACATCCCCTGACTGTGTAACTAGCTGGTTATTTCTCCAGGGAGGCAGAGGAGCCTTTGACAAACATAGAACTTCAAAGGCCACATTGCCCAAGCAACATCACAGACTTCTATGTGGACCTTAAAGAACCTCATTCTAAAGAATGCCTTTCAACAAAAACATCCTGAATTCTTCACTTCCAGCCTCAGTCTTTTCATCTGCAAAATGAGGTGGTGGCGGGTGATTTGTTAGTGCCTCCCAAGCTTAACCTCCTGTAATTCTGTGAGTTGCTGTTTCAAGTGTGCAGCACAGGAAAGACCACAGTCTTCCAGCTGCAAACGTCTACGCTATGAATGACGGGAAGCAAGGCTGCTCCTCTGCCGTAGAAGCAGCCAACCCAGGCAGTGCACTCTACCAGCCAGCATCGACCTACCTGGTCAACATCTGCTTTTCTGCCCCCAAAAAGGCCTTCACTACTTCACTGCTAAGTAGCACGCTGTCAGCTTCAGTCAAGGGCTGAGATGAGAGACACTTAGAGCATGCTATTATACCTTCTACAAAAATTCCCGACTTTCCAGGATGATATTCAAAACCTCTTAAATATAAACAAGTCACTTTATAAACTAGAGATCATTAGCAAAGATTTATTAACATTATTTTTATTAGCATTACTGCTAGACAAAGATCCACTTAGTACTTAATGCCAGAAAAAGCATTTGGCTCTTGACGTTAACTTACATGCTTTTCTTTACCTTTTTGCTAGTTCCCTCTTTAGATACCAATTAGGAATGAACTGACTTGTAGTGGCTGCCTAGAGAGGTAGAGGATTCCTAAGCTTAGGCCCAGTGAAAAGAAGGCCATGATGGATCAGCAATGCCTGCTGGGAAAAAGAAGTATCTCACTCAGCTCTCTCTGGGTCATTCCATCCAGCCCCACAGCCAATGGTCCCTGAATTTATTATATCCACAACCCCAACCTCTCCCTTAGGCAGCAAACTCACATATTCAATATCCCTCTTCGTGTCTCTATATGAATGTCTAATAAGCATTTCAAACGGCCTATAACCCGAACAGAGCTCTTCTTCTCTCCTCCAATCCTCTATTTGCTCCTCGAGTTTCCAACCTTAGAAAATGAAGCTACCTAGTCCTTGAGCCAAACAAATCAAAATTATCCTTGATTCCTCTCCTTCCTCCACCCTCCATATCTGACACGAGAGCAAATCCCGAGGGCTCCCGTGTCAGAGTCTGTCCGCTTCTTCCCAACTCCACTCTCAAAAGCCTTATCTGAGCTGCCATCATCTCCCCCAGGACACCCCTAATCGCAACCTAACTGGTCTCCCTGCTTCCATAATGCCTTTGTTTCGCCTTTTGTTTAGCCGAAGTCCCCTTTTTAAAACAGAAGTCAAAATCATTTTAGTCTCCTGCTGAAAACCCTCCCATGGCTCCCAGGATAAAATCCAGGCTCTTTAGAACGGCCTACAAGGTCACACAGAAATTGACTCTTGTCTACCTCCCCCACCCGAATTCCTACTCTTCATGATTGAGGAGTCAAAGGAGCATCCCATGCCCACTCCTCCCTCTCCCACAGCCCTCCTGCTCCTTTCCCTTCAGCTCCCACTACAAATGCAACCCCCTGGCCACTGTCTCCCAAGCAGGCTCCCCATCAATAGCGAAACCACACTCTGGTCGGTTCCTTCACAGCGCTTGGTATAATATTGTAATCAATCTATTGTTTCCTTCTCTCAGTTACCATAATCTTGTTTCCTACCTTATTTCCTACCTTATTTCCTTTCTTTCCCCACTAGACTGTAGGTTCCATGAGGGCAGGCATACTTATTGATTCACTGCTATATTCACAGTTCCTAGTGCCTAGCAGAAAACAGGCATCCATTACTTACTGAATTTATTGTCTATTTATTTTTGTCATTTATATTGTCACTTCAAGGAACCACAAACATTAGTCAGAAAAGAGGGGTACCGTGTGGAAAACTGAGAGATATGAGATTGTTTCTCAAGTGCTCACAGCTATCAGATGATAGAAAATGATGTTCAGTGCTAAATCAGCCCCTCCTCTTCCTAGGGTACCCCACCTAACGGTCTCATCCAATTGGACCACACTTCTGTGCCCCGAACCCTTCTAGAAAAGTGAATGTTCCTTTTGCCAGCTTTTCTCATTTCTCTTTGGAAATGATTGGAACATTGAAGACCCCGTTGGCATTCACCAAAGTGAAACATAAAAAAAAAAAATTATTATGACACACTTAGACTTCGGGTACAGTCTCATTTTTAGAAAAGCTCTTTCAGTAAATGTTTCCCATAATTCGGCCACCAAAAGAGCACAAGGAACTCATCAAAACTGCACAAGGCTCCAAGGGACTGGAGACTACTCTGAGTTCAGCAGACACCCAGCTGTGTGCCCCGGCAGAGGACACTTTACCTTTCTGAGAAGACGGAACTCCGGGTCCCCACGTTGCCTCCTAGCCTCACCATTTATTTGCTCATGACTTTACCCTGTTCCTAGCCACAGAGGACATAGGATATGGAGGGTATTTTCCATTTACAGAACACCCAGATTTTACGTTTCTCCTCTACTGATTTTCCCAACCAACATGAATGTAAGGTTGTTGATACTGAAAACAGTGACATGCCACCCACATTGCAGTAGCCTGCTTTTTTCCTAGAGTAAAAAGAACCACCAACGAAAACCAATTGGGAAGCCACAGTGAACAGTGTACTTCCATATTCAACCGCTATGATGTATGTTTGCTGCATTATTTAAGAATATTCAATTCTGCCAGAGACAGCAAGCAAAGCAAACGGGATGGGTAAAGCTCATGGGACATGTTAAATACAGCAAGTTAGAAACCTGAGAAACGTGTTCAACATAGATCGAGTAAATGGAATGTAAGTGTGTTGAACACAAATAAAACGGACTGAACAGGAGCATTACTTATAAATAGAAACGGGCGGGACGAACAAGTCATAATGTGTAACTCATGCCATCTTCAAAACGACAGCTGTGTCATCCCTCAATCCAACAGCCATCTTTGATACCCATTCCATTCCCATTGTGGCCCCACATGGACTCTCTGAGAAATGTTAAAACCCACCACTGGTCACCAAACTAAGTGGCGAAATACAGCCATGGCCAGGCAGACTTGCCCCCCGAGTCTCTCTGACAGAGGAAGCACAATGGCTCCAGCCCCCTCCCCATGTGAACCCCCTTTTTTATAACCTCCAGTCCCTGTTACCACCACCTCAGGGACAAAGCTGATGGGGCAAAGAGAAAGAAAAATTGAATATACGCACAATGCATAAGCCAGCAATCCAGTGGGGTCTCCCATCTTGAACCCTGCCCTAGGTGGGTTATCCTATGCCACCTCTTTCCCTTGCTTCCTCCTGGATGTTTTCAGTTGTAAGTCACATGATTCAAGCCTGTGAATCTGGTCTCTGAGGGGTTTCACTTTGTGACCTCTGGGAGTATACCTGCAGGCTACTGCTGCACCAGGTCCTTTCCCACACAATAACCACTTAAGGGGAACATTTTTAAAAAGAGGAAAAAAAGAACGACATTCGAAATACTCAGAAGTTTTGCATGATCTAGTTAGGAAGTGCTAACTCAGCAGCAAGGGTTAATTATGTGCTTTTTCTTTTCCTAGGATGAACAGCTTTACCTAGTTACTTTGAAAGAAACACTAAAAATGCTAATGTGATGAGTAAGCATCAGTAAAAAAAGGACTGGGTGAAGAGAGGAGACTGGGGAGCAGAGAAGGGAAAACTGGTGGCGTCGCACACGCTTCTGTCCAACGTGGAAGCCCTGACTCCTGGGGATTTGCACTGGCAACAAACACATCCTCGTGTTTCCTCCGTGCCAGGCACTGTGCTGGGCACCCAGGAAATGAAGTGGAAAACACAATTTCTGCCTTCAAGGACGGCACCATGAACTACAGGGAGGGTGAGGCAAAACCCAAAGGAAGCAAGGGGCCCGCGGAGGAAGTATCCTTTGAGCCTGAGTCGGAGGAGGTTGTAAGTGTTGTACCAAGTAGGAGAGTTGGCGAGGGCATTGGCTGCAGGATGGCTGTGCAGAGGTGCACAGCCATGGCTTTTCCATTATCCGGGCGTTTTCCTTTCTCTGCAACTATGGCTCCCACTGAAAGTCCGGCAGGAAAGCATCTGCTCAACCTAACATCGAAATGAAGTCTTCACCAATAGGTGAATTGAGGAAGCAAGAACACAGACATGACCACACACACACCAGGGCCACCCACCTCTGCCCGGACGGATGGAGAACCCAGGTGACATCTCTGTTACAACGGCAATGACACCAAGACCCTGAGCACGTGGCAGCATCCCGAGTCCCTCACAAGCTCATGGTAAGACTGGCCCCAAAAGGCAAAGCAGCACTTGTTCATTTTCAACGGCAGTTGGTTTTTGCTTTCTGAGTAGGGAGGACATTGGCCCATTCAGAACTACTAACTGTCCATGGGATCTTTCCTGCTGTGGGGACAGGGGGACACGTGTCACACGGTTAGGTCCCTTGGCCCTTCTTTGAAAACAGATGTTATTGATTCAAGCAGCTTTCAAAGAAGCAGAAATCACAAGGAGAAAGTAGGGGGGACACCGAGGAGACTCCCACGTAACGGGTAGGATTTTCTCTCTCTACTAAGGAGTTCACAATAAGAACCCATTAAGTCTCCTTTAGTGCCGGAAGCCAGAATGATAAAAGGCAAATGTGTGTGACTTATTAGGGTGCCAAGCACAGGACTAACTGCTTCGTACATGTCACAATAACATTACTGTTCATATTTACAGACGAGAAAACTAAGGATTACAGGATTTCAGTAACTTCCTAAGAGGCACTGGGCTAGGACACCACAGACACGCCAGGCTGGTTCCACGCACCACACGCTTCGTCGTGCTATTCAGCCGTTCACCAACGTGTGAGATGGGGTGCCATCATCTTCCTACCCCCAGTGCCCAACGCACTGGATTCTCTCAGGAAACATCTATGAGCAATCTATTGTACAACCCCTATGAGCTAACCAGCAGCATCTCCCCATTTTACAGGTGAAGAAACTGAGGCACAGAGAAGTCTTAGGGCTTAGGCCAGGCTCACACAGCAAGTGAGTGCACGACCTTGCCTGGCCTTCACCTGGCACCCACGTGCTTTTTCTCCTCCTCTTTGCCCTCCCACTCGCAGGTCGAGCCCCACATGCCCCCCTCTCTCCTTCTTTCCAGGCCCCGCCCTGTTCGTCCCCGTCGCTGCCTTGGCTTCTGCAGTGACCTCTCCTTTGGGTGCCAGCTTCCGACTGCTCAGCCCGGCTCTCTCTGACCAGCCCTGGCCAGCTCCGTCTCCCTGTATTTTGTTTCCATTGTATTTTCAGAATCGCCAAGGTTGTGTGTATGTCATCATTTTATTAATGGCTATTACGCCCACCAAACTACAAATTCCATGAGGGATGGCTTACAAATGTGTACTCTGCACACTGTGTGGCTCACGGTAAAGCTTCAACAAATGTCTCTTACAGTAATAATTAATATTACCTTGACTCTAAAGTCTGGAACACAATATAGCAAAGGAGGTTGACCAAAGACACTGAACTCTAATCCCAACTTGTTGGAGGGAAAAAAAACAAAACATTAAAGTAATGAGCTTCCTAAGGAATAATAAAGCCAGCTGAGCATCCCCAATGCCTCCATTAGGGAAATAAACCTAAGGAATCCTGTGACACATACTATTAATCAACTTTTTGTAATTACTACGTGACTCAATCAAAAGACATTCCAGTGCCCCCACAATTTTCCTTACGAGGTGAGGCAGCTGAGCTCTTCTTATCAACATTTAAAATGCCATCAAGAAAAATCAACACATCCCCTTGTCACTAAGAAATCAGCAAACGGGACTCCTCCTTAGGCCGCCTCCCCCACACTGCCACCCACCAGTGACAAGTCTCCCCCTTAACCCTCACTCCTCCACGCCCATCTCAGCTGGACTCCTTGGACTAAGGAAAGACAGAAAGCAGGGACAGACAGAAAGCAGGGACAGACAGCAGCCCCTCTGACTCATAGGACAGGAGAACAGAAACAGGAAGACTGGTGAAAAGGTTTAATGTGACTGGACTTCACAGCACATGGTACAAACTTCCAGTTAGAAGGGAGGTTTTGGGGAGCTAATGTACAGCATGGTGACAAGTTAACAATACTGTATTGTTTATTTAAAAGTTGCTAAGAGAGTAGGTCTCAAAATGTCTCATCACAAGATAAAAACCTTTACAACTGTGTGGTGACCATTTTGTGATGTATACAAATAGCAAATAATTATGTTGTACACGTGAAACTAACAAAGTGTTACATGTCAATTAGAGCTCAACCAAAACTCCCAGAAGCTCAGTGGTGGCCTTGGCGATATTGTGCCCTAGAAATAGCACAAATTTGGCACTTGGGGGCCAAGAGGGCAGCATTACTTCATAAGGATATCAAGGAATGAAGAGGAGGAAATGAGGGGAGAGTGAGAGGTAAAATCTGCTTTATTGGGGTCCTGGTGGTCAGAGGTGAGGAGCATAGGTCAGTACTTGGAGGGGTTTAGGGGCTCTGCATTGCAGAAGTCTGCACTTGGGGAGATAGAGGGGGTCATCGCCCCAGGTCAGCAGGGGTTGCCAGCCATGGTTGGAGGCACTGCTAATGGCCAATTCTAACTCTCTTCCCCTTAATTCAAAAACTGAGCTGACTCTAGGGGACTCCCAGCCACTCCAACCTAGGGCCGGCCAGCCAACATCCAAACATTCTTTAAGTTTTTCTTTGTGCTAGATGTCAAGCTAAGGGCTTTAAATACAACTACCAGCAGCCAGCAGCCTCGTGATAGCAGCTTTGTGATCTCCATTTTATAGATGAGGTCCAAAGAGTTAAGAAGCTTCTTACTAAGTACAAGGGCAATTCAAACTCAGATCTGTCAAGTGCCAACCAAGATGCACCACTGTCCTGTCCATCTGCCTCAGTCCGACTAGTGTTTGAATGCTGGCCCCTCTATGTAAGCTCTGAGACCTGGGAGAACTCAGCTTACTTCCTTCATCCTTGAGTTGCCTCAAGGTAGCACGAAGTAACACCCCTCATCTTGTCGGGTTCAGTAAGGGGTAATGAAAGAACACGTGGAACACGCCTTGTACCTAGCTTGTGCTCAGTAGGTATCTCCCCTCCCTCGACCTCTCTTTAGGACATTCCTAAGAAACTTTGCAAAGGGGGCTCAGAAATCTGCACACTGAAGTCTGAGCTTAAACATGTGCCCATGTGTTCATGCACATGATGCCATTTCCCATAGTAACCCGTTGGGTAAGTACTAATAGCCTCACTTTAAAGGTAAGGCATCTCTGGCTTATAGAAGGTAAGTGACTTGCCCAAGATCCCACCTCCAGCTCATGTCTTCCGACTCCAATTTTGCAGCTCTTTTTATACACTTCTGCCTGGCTTCCCTGGTCCTAAGACAAGAGAGAATCATTAAACTTGTCTAACCCCATGCCAGGTGCCCCTTCCCTAAGGGGTATCCTCCGAGACCCTAACTTCCTCCAATATATTGAAGTACCATCTCCAGCCTACTTTAAAAGTTTGGAGGACTGGGCTGACCTATTTATAATTGGGTCCCTTGTGCACACGGTCCTAATTCTCAGGCATAAAAGAGACGTTTTAGATGTTGTACTGGCATTGACCTTGCCACGTCTACGCAAATTCAATAGTCAACAGTGGGGCATCATGTTAACTGCCAAGCTCTCTAATTTATGATTATTCATTATAAATCATTTTTACATGTTGCTTCAAATGCTGCTTTTTCCAAGAATAAAAATCTGGCTGCTCTGAAATGCTCAGTGATTTTAATATGCAAACCTCCTACAGAGATGATGTCTCATTTTAATTATTGTTTCGGTTTAATAGGTTTTCATTAAATTAGAGGATGGAGCAATTACTACAGTGAACAGCTAATGTTTCAGAGGTAAGCTGCCGTGGTCCATGGGCAACGAGACAGTTGTGGCCCAGAGAAGCAGAAGGCAACACTCTTCTGGACAAGCTCGTACTCAGCCTGACAGGAAATGGTGCTGGCTATTTATTCTCCAGCTTCCAAACAGAGCTGTGTCCCTTCCCAGTGATAATGCAAGCCGCTTGAAGCGTGTGTTTAATTTGGGGTGTCTTAATCACATAACTTCTCCGTCGGGAATCCAGGCTCCCCCGTCATCAGGCGAGAAACTGCTCTTAGAAGTCCACAGCCTGCAAAGTTGGATGTCAAACCACAGGAAAACACGCCTGATGAAATTGTCCTCTTCCTCACATACGAGTAATTTAGTTGGTTTAATGGATTAATGTCTGACTTGCCACCCCTGGGAAATTGGTTCAACTTCAACACAGGCTGCAATGACTGAAATCATATTAATTAGCTAAATGTCAGAGGCTCAACGAGAAATGACTTTGGTGGCCTCAGCGATATTGTACACTAGAAACTGCACGCATGTGGCACTCGGGAAACAAGAGGGCAGCATTGCCTCAGACGGAGGTGAAGGAGAGAATGAGGAGTAAGGAATGAGGAGAGGGTGGGAGGTAAAATCTGCTTTATTGGGGTGCCAATGGTCAGAGGTGGGGGGCATGAGTCAATACCAGGAGGGGTTAGGGGGTCTGCACTGCAGAAGTCTGCACCTGGGGAGATAGAGGGGGCATGGCGAGTTCAAGTGGACAATTTCTTCATTTCCAAACAAGGAGGAGGAGGACAAGAGGGCAGCTAGAGAGGATCCTTCCAGAAATCACTAGCCTATTAGGTTAGGGCGGGCCTGGTCACCATGCCGGGAAAAATAACGTGAGGACCTTTCACTATACTATGCGAAGGAGCAAAAAAGATCTTTTCCCACAACGTTCCCCAACAGAAAGAAATCATACAACAGCATTAGCCCCAGGTAAACCAGCAGAAACCGGGGTAGACAAGGTAGCCTCTCCGCTCACCGCCGCCCCCCACCTAGTGGGCCCCTGGCCGCTGCGGGGGTGGGGGCTCCTTTCTCCACTCTTACAAGTGTTCTATTTCCAACAGGAATAAAGATTCTAGAACTCCTGGGAGTTCTCTGGTGGTGCAGTGGCTTAAGGCTCCGGTGCTATCAGCGCTGCGGCCTGGGTTCGACTCCCATCTAGAGAGCTACCCACATACAAAAAAAAAAAAAAAAGATTCTAGAACGCCTGAGGGTAATGCTTCCTTTGCAGCTCCTGTATTTCCATTGCCCTAAAAAGCACACCATCGCCTCTAAGGTCACCTGTGTTAATCTAATTACATGCCTCGTTAGCTAATTAGTTCCAGAGTCTCTGCTGGGGAAGAGGTCGCTCACTATGGATGATCTGCGTTGGCCACAGGGGGTCTCGTGCCTTCAGGCTCCTGGGGAAACTGTGCACTAGGGGCCTTTCAAACCTGTGCTGCGGAGGGACAGACAGCAAAGCTCCCCGACGCCTCAAACTCCGAGACACCGGTGCATCTACTCGGAGAGCAGGCTAGGGCTGTGATGTCTTGCAGACTTGCTGTGCTTCTTTGAAAACTGGCCTCCTCTTTAGAGATTGCCTTCCAATCGTGCTCAACATTAATGTCACCTTTAACGTGAATCATTGGAAACGCTGCTTGCTCGTGAATGCAAAGCCAGTTGCTATCGGGCTACTGGAGCCCTCTCTGCCAGTTTCTTGCTACCGCCCTCCCAAACAAGAGCTACAACGAAGGGCAAACATTACAGTCCCCACGGACTGAAGGCTTTTTTTTTTTTAAAAAAAAGAAATGAAGATGTCAATTTGGGGGAAAATTGGTCTTTGATCATGGCTGCATGTCCTAAGGTAACAATACTGAGTCAGGTTGCAGTAAATTAAACAGGGTATTAAATAGTGTCTTCCTGATACGTCATCTCCAAGGGTAGGTTCTCACGGAGGCTTTTCTATTTGAGTTTGATCTGAGTTCGCCAGCGGAGAGTTCTTCTTTTGGGATCCCTGAAGCACGCCCTCCACACTCCCCCACCAAGAGGGGCTAGTTCAGCCTTGTGCAAAGCCCTCTGAGGCCACAGGGGAGCTGAGTGCAAGACACAGGGAATGGCTGGGGCGGCTCCGGGCACAGGGGAGGCGCTCGGTGAGCTCATCATCTCCCTTCTCCTCCCGCCTGGACTTCCAGCCACCTTCTCCATGCCTAGCCAACTCTCTCAAGGCCCGACCCAGCGCCCCTACTTCCAAGAAGCTTCTGGAGCCCCAGCCAAAGGTGATTCTCCCTCTCCACTTCAGAATTGAGTCATTCACCCACTCAAGCACGTATGTGTGGAGCATTTCTCCGTGGCAGGCTCTGTCCCTGGTCAGGGGGTCCGCCAGACTCACCGGTCCTCATTCTGGCACATCTTCCTTCCTGCCTCTTGCCCAACCCAGCGGCCAGTTCTCTACGCTGAGCTCTGAGCTCTGAGCTCTGGCGACCTCCGAAACGGTTGCCCTCGCCCTTCTTTTGGAGACACGCTACCTTTCTTCCGGTTTTCGTCCTACCACGGGGACCATCTCGAGACTCCCCGTGCCCTCCGCTGCCTGCTCGCTAATTGTTGGGGTGCCTCTGAGCACGTCCATGCACCAGCAAGCTGCAAGCTACACCTCCATCAGCACCGTGACCCTCAATCTTCGTGACTGTGATAGTTCAACAGCTGCTCTACCTCAACTTGCTTCCACTTGTCCTTCCTCCTCGCCCCACTTCTCTCCCCTCCCTCCCCACCTGTCCACTCCTTCCCTCCCCACCTCTCCCCTCTTTCCCTCTCCCTCTCCCCCCATCCCATGAATCAGAGAATCAAGGAGACTTATTTCAAACTTAAAATACATACCAATCACGTCAATCCCTCACTTTAATCCCTCAAATAGCTTCCTACATTCATTCCCTGGTGCTGCTACAACAAAGCACTATGAGTTTAGTGGCTTAAAATGTACTAACTTACAGTTCTGGAGATGGGAAGTCTGAAACGGGTTTCACTAGCACAAAGCCAAGGTATGCACGGGACCAGGCTCCCCGCAGAGGCTCCAGGAAAGTCGCTGCCTTGCCTTTTCCAGCTTTGCCTGGTTCACGTCGCAGGCCCGCAGCGCCAGGGCCGACAGCGTGACCGCGTGACCGCGTGACCGCGTGACCCCGCGCCCCCGCGCCCCGCGCCCCCGCCGCTGCCGTCTGACCGGCCCGTCTCCGTTTTACCGGGACGCCTGTGATTGCATCCGGCCCACCTGGCTAGTGCAGGGTCCTCTCCCCACCTGAAGATCCTTAATTTCATCACACCCACAGAGTAGCCTCTCTCCAGCACGGTGACAGACTCACAGGTTTGGTGGATTAGGGCAGGGAGGGAGTCACAATTAAAGCACGCACAGGGCCTAACGCCTTTTACGTGAAGCCCTCCCGGCTCACCGCGGACTGACGGCCGGGGGCTCGGTGCTAGGCTGGAGCTGAAACAAAGCTCAAGCTTGCGCTCTGGCTGTAGCCACGCTGTCTGGCCTCCCGGAGCACCTCCACGCCCACTGGCCATCCTTGAGGCCCACACACTTGTTCAAGCCTAAGAGCCTTTGTCCCAGTTCTAAGAACGTGCGATCCGGAGCAAGGCAGCTGGGATTCAACTCGCCTCTCCGGGACCTACAACCTCGGCCAAGGGGTCTAACCTCCGTGTGTGTGTTTTCCTTTCTGTCACACGGGCCTTGTGACACCCATCTCCCTTGCAGACTTAGTACGGAGTATGGAAAGGGTTAGATGAGCTAAGGGGTACAAGGAATTTAGAACAGCACCTAGCCCATGAAAAGGGCTCATCACCAACAATGTAAGTGATCATAAATAACAGCACCCTGGCCTGGCCGACTCCTTCATTCAGGCATCAGGCCGAGGATCATTTGCAGAGCAGCCTTCCCAGTAATCCCACCTGCAGTCAGTCCTCTCCACCTCTATGGCATTGCTGTTTGATCTCCTTCACAGTGTACAGTCCTATCTGAAGTGACTAACTTATTACTCACATAATTACTGTTTACTGTGATGGCTCACCTCTGGGGAAACACGTGAAGACAGAGACTGTCTTTTCTCTGCTCCGTCTCCCACACCCAGAACGGTGCCTGTCACGTGGCTATACAACATTTGGTGAATGAGTGAGTGAATGTATGAAGGAATGTTATACAGCACCTCTCCCCTCCCTGCATCCAGACCCAAGGCCCCCCTCACTGGTAGGGTGTCTGTCAAATTCCTCTTACACAATTAGGACCCAGCAGAGTGCCTGGCTCGGGGCAGCATAGCAAACTCTCAGTTAATGCTTGCTGATTGATCAACCCGTAAGAGAGCTCTAGGAGCTTCTTTAAAGACAAGGACTCAAAGAAGAAACAAGAAGAAAAAAGAAATGGTTTTCCTCCAGCCAGTCACTCAGAGAGAGAAGGGATTTCCAAGTCACGTGGTTAAAAGGGGCGATTCAAAGCAGGAGACCAGGAAGACGCCCTTCCACCACCGCCCCCGTCCCCGCCACCCGAGGGCCAGGTCGCTGTTAGGGCCAGACCCTCTGTTCACGTGAACTACGACGAAGACAGCTGTGACTAGCTTATGCACGGATTACGGATTACGTCGCTAAAAGCCAGCTGCTGGGGGAGCTGCGCCAACTCCCAGGCACGAACCCCCTGCGTCTCTCCTTTCCAAGGAAACGTGGGGCTCAGACACGTGGAGGCAGGTGGGGGCTTTCCCCTAGAAGGGGCCTCACCCCCAGACACTCGGGGGGGGGGGGAACAGCTTGGGGTAAAGCCGGCCTCAGGATTTACTTGCTTAGGTATCCTTCATGATGTGACAAGCAGCTACAGCTGAGAGCTGGGTCCTGCTTGGTGTCCTGGCTCCGGGTCTCAGGCCAGGTGAGGCATCAGCAGGTCGGTGTAGCACCACGTGACACGCATCTTCCCGACCCACACAGCGCGTTTCATCGAGTCCAAGCTGCCACAGATGATTAGACACCCCTCTATTCTACACACCCTAAAATAAGAAGACTTAAAGCTGTCCCTCATAACTTGAAGACACTGATTGTAAGATCATTTATTACATAATTAGGAAAACGTGACTAAGTGTGTGTGTCTTAGAGTCAATAAAATAGAGTATAAAAGTGGGAGATTTCGTATAAAAACCCAGATCTCCAGTAAAAACTTAGAGCGGTGGTTCTCAACCTTCCTAATGCTGTGACCCCTTAATACAGTTCCTCCTGTTATGGTGACCCCCATAAAATTGTTGTCGTTGCTACTTCATAGCTGTCATGTTGCTACTGTTATGAATCGTCATGTAAATATCTGATATGTGTTTTCCGATGGTCTGAGGCGGCCCCTGTGAAAGGGTCATTAGACCCCCAAAGGGGTCATGACCCACAGGTTGAGAACCACTGGGTTAGAGGACCTGGCAGCACCGAGCCCATCTTCCCACGGACAACAATGCACTGAGGAAATGGGGCACACTGCACTAAGTCACCCCTGGGAGCAGGCCCCGGCGCGCACGTGGCCCAGCCATTACGTGGCTGAGCGTCTCTGCATGGGGGGCTGCAGGCCCTCCCCTACGCACCTCTAGTTGTGCTAACACTGCACACCCGCTTTGAGGGCTGTCCGGAAGGAATCCAGCCTCTGTTTTTCATATTACGTGGCTGGGTCCTTTCCGGGCAGCCCTCATCTACTGCCAGGCCGCACACAAACCTGCTCCATTCCCTGTCTCCCCTAGCCCTTCGGGGCTCACCCCGGCGCTCCTGAGCAGATGCCGGGGTCCTGGGAACAACAGGTATCACTGAGGTTTGAACCCTCTCAGCCCCTGGTGTGACCAGGCAGAGCAATTTGGGCAAAAACAGCCCCCTTCCTTTTCCTGAGTGTATTGTACAATGTAGCCATCTTCCTTGTGCATCATGACATGAAAAGGGTTGGACACTGTCCTGTGTTGAAGTGGAATCTGGGACCAGAAGGCCTGGCGTCCACCACCACCAGTCCTAACACTTAGTACCTGAGTGACAGGTCATTTAATCCCTCTGACACCAGCTTCTCCTCCATTAAACAGTAACAAATATAAAGGTGATACTTGTATCACGGAATCTACATGACAAAAACGTGCAATGAGTAGTTTTGAAGAAAGGTTTGTCACTGTCACTTCCTCCCTGTCTGAGTGCCAGGGTCCGATGACACCGTGAGAGGTGGGCACATGCAGACCCTACACTGGGAAGGCTTTTTCTCACCAGCTTTCTCTAAAAGCTTACAATCTAGCAGTGCACCCAGATGGACAGGACCCAGGATGATCAAAACGAATCCCAAGTGAGTAAGTATCTTACACTGAAACCCTTAATAAGTTTGACCAGAGAGGGAGAGGCCATGAGCCCAAGGACGACGTGGGTCTACAGGTGTCTCTAGAAAATTAGTTAATAAATGAGAAGTACCCCTGTGTCAGCAGAGGAAGCCTACAGAACAACTGGCCTTTTTATTTTTATTTTTATTTTTTATTTTTGGTGAGGTTGACACATCCTTTCCTGAAGGTGCTTCTTCAGCTAGCTTTTCAAGTTCATGATGTAAACCAACAGCGTCTTTCCTAAACTCCCTGCAGCTGTCCCACACCCAGAGCATGGAGCTGTACTTTTAAGTGGGAGCCTTTCCTACCATGCTACCTCAAAACCTCCCCAGGCCAGGTGTAGCACATGATCCGAACCCCATAGTCCAATAAAAAAAAGATAAAAAGAAAAAAAACAAGAATGCAGTGTTTTGACCGGCCACAGATTAATAATGTGAGCATGACAAATGCAACAACACCTGTCGGCGTCTCTCCCTCTGTGCAACCCCTGCTGTCGCCCCCGCTCACTTATGCTCCTATTCACTCTGTGCAGAGTGCGCCTGCGTGGGCCCACGTGTGAGTGTGCCCAGGAGTCGCGACCAGCATAAATCCGTGCCACACACCCGGTCGCTCCACACAAGTTTTCCAAAGGAATTACTGAGGAGATTCAAGAATTCTTCAAAAGCGTCACAATAATAAGTATTTTAGCTTTTGTATGCCTTAATTGTGATTTGGGGTTTTGCTTTTCTTATTTCATCCAGGCACACCACAACTCATGAATAAAATATGACAAGTTTGATAACAGCCATTGGAGAGGGTTCATCCATAAGAGGAGACGTGCTCGGTATACAAAGAGCTTTTCCATTCCGACAGCCTTTGTTTCTGGGGTGGCCTTTCATCTCAGGAAAAGCCCCCGTGCGTTCTCACATCTCCCACCACCCCACAACTCCTGCCTTCCGCACAACTGAAACCGTGTTTACTTTGTCTTTTAATGAGGACATTTCTAAACAATTAGGGAACAAATAAAAATAAAAATAAAAACCAAAGGGCTCTCTGCTCACTATGAAAAGGACTTGAAACAACACGTCAAGCAGTTGACTCCGAAACACAATTAGAACCACAGCGAGTGCACAAAGTATGTGACTTTACATCTTAAAAATCATTCCCGTGATGGCACCCACCTAGCAAGGTACTTAAAGCACTCACAGGGTTCTCTTTCGAGAAGTCTCCTCTCCCCAGCGAAGGCTGCCAGGCCCCCTCCAAGTTCAGGCTCTGGCATGCCTTTCAAAGAAATAAATGTGAAAAGAAAGGGAGGTGTTGTGTGGCTCTGCAAAACCATCAGCATTTGCCACGTGGCCCCAGGGACGTCACACCTTAAGTTTCAAGGTTTCATTTTTTAAAGCGAATCTATGCACATCTTGTTCTATCACAAATACAAAACCAGCTGACTTCTGAGCTTCTTTCCAAACGCAATTTTTCCCCAGAGTTTGTTTCAAAGGCAAAAAGACATCTTAAATTCATCGCTTGCCTCGTGCTCAGAGGACTGACTAAGACCTCCTGGATGAGCAATTTGCCCAACTTCCAACGTTGTGGGTTTGTCTGTGGAGCTTGACAAACAAATGGAAGAGGAGGCTGAGACTACAAAACAATTTTAGCACTCCTCAAAAAAAAAAAAAA